>CABFWO010002286.1:46939-70715 GCA_902155825.1 Timema genevievae
AAAAAAAAAAAAAAAAAAGAAAAGAAAGGAAATTGCAAAATGACCTCTTTTGAATAATACTCATATAAATATATATATATATATATATATATGATAACAGTTCTAAGCCGGATCCCTTCACACAACACCTAAGTTGCCAAAAAGGAAATATCTATCTATCTATCTATCTATCTATCTATCTATCTATCTATCTATCTATCTATCTATCTATCTATCTAACTAACTATCTATCTATATATCTATATATATATATATGTCAACAATAAAAGATAAAACCGGTAGCTGATCAGAAAGTAGGTAGCTTAACAGAGAAGTCCAATTAGAAAATTTTCTTTGATATCTATCTGGTAGAATAATATTCATTTTAAAAAGGTATACAAAGGTATATATTAGAATGATATAAACAATTGATAAAATTTAATAATTCCTGTTTTCATAAAACGCACTGCTCGATCTATGGCAGTATCATAGAGCCTAGCATCACAACAGGCAATACTATAATGATAGACTAGATAGAAAAAACTGGAATAGCATTAACAATTGAGCCCAATCGACTCTTATACTCAAAATACAATTACTTCAGATCCACATCAAAACTTGCAGCTATCTCTCGCAGGTATACAAGTTTAAAGTTATTGTTAAGAGTATACAAAAGGAAAACTTTCATTTAATAGGGATATTGCTTAAGACATTATTCATTTTCTCCCAATTAGTGACAAAGTTACGTTTTACGTACAAAGTATAATCATATTTCCATACCTAATTTTCTATGCCATTCGGACAAAATCCTAGTAATTAAATGACTAAATTTATAATTTGTTCATCAAACTTGACTTTATGAAAACAAAACATATTATGTAAAATAGTTTATAAGCCACGTCATAACGTATACTTAAAAGAGACTCGATCAAAACTCTTAAATTTAGAATAATCATAGATTATTTTAGTGATTAAATCATTTATTATTTTAGTTACGAAAATTTCCATATTTTAAACATTTTAATACTAAGAATAATATTCGCCAGTACCAAACCCAAACTAGATCTTTCTAACCTTGATTTTCATTCTATGCAAAAGTACAAAAGACTCATAATTTATAAGTTGATTAGAACATTAATACAAATCATAAGTTTTCCTAGCTCTAGACTTTAATTTAATTAGCAATCCAATTATTTTCCAAATTTATTAACTATGTTCAACAGGTTTATTATACAAATATTTATCTATATTAAAAATTAATTGAATTAGAATATTTATCAATATTAAAAATTAATGAAATTAGAATATTTGTATTCAACAAACCAAACGATTTAAGTTCAATATCAAAATGCCGTAAAGATAATTTTTAATGAGAGGCCGAAAAGGAATTTAATAGCTTACATTTTACTGGACTAGAAGCGTCCTCAACGAAAATCTAACCAAGAGTAATTTTCCAAGGAAAATGCAGCGTTATATGTTCACTCTACAACTGAAGCGTGCAAGATAGGAAAAGGGAGAGGTGGAAGGATAAACTATTGGATTGACACGTGATGGAAGATTGGTTAGCCTTTTATTCTGTGGCAGAACCTTGGAGAAGGTCAATCTAGATTCTTCTATAAGCTTGTAGTGGAAGCGGTGGCGGTGAATGACGCCGGAACTATCCCAGAGCTCGCTTGACTCGGTCAGTCGACTCTGCTAGTAGATTGGGATAGGTCGTGTTGTTTCAGACCTCGCGGCGCACATGGAGAAAGTGATGGGGAAAACTCTGTCGGTGATGAACAAAATTATAAGCATGGGATAGAGGTGGTTTTATCTGCCTATGCGGATATTAAGGACATACCATCGAGACTAGAGAATAATAATATTTAGCACCACGTCTTACTACCCGTTCGGGTTATACGCTTAAGTACTAATTACGCTAATGGATTAGGAATTGAGAGGGTTTAATTTAGAGGAAGTAAACCCGCATTTACGTGGAGGGAGAGTGGAAAACCATTTAGGAAAACCACCCCCAGTTCAACCGACCGAGATTCGAACCTTGATCTCCCCGTCCTCAGCGGTTGAGCTCAACACCATTAGCGCGTTAGCCAACTACGCCACTGAGGCGGGTGACTAGAGAATAAACACCTCCAACCATCTCGGGGTCTTGTCCACTTCATCACGGGGAAGGAACCGTACCCGGCATCTCTAAGGAAGCTGGGATTAATAGAGTTGGGTAATTGTGAATGTGGTGAGGAGAGAACCCCTGAACATGTGGTGCTCGAGTGTGTCCTTACACTAGAAGCAAGAAGGAACTACCAGAGAGAGATCCAGGGAAGATTAGTAGGTGAAGTACCGAGGGACCCAATCTATTGGAAATTCTTAGACCAGATTGCACTGGAAGCGTCAGATAGAGCAAAGACTACCTACATAGATAGACTCAAAGAGGCACAGGGACGAATAAGACGGGGCGTTGACAATAACAATGACAATGACAAAGAAGATGACAGCGACACGGAGGGTGGGACTGACACGGACACTAGTGCGGTCTCAGCGGGGAGTGAGTAGAGAAAAAAGGCTTAAGAGGAATAAGCTGTAACAATCCTTGCCAGGATAAAACAAAAATGTAGGTGCCGGGAGGAGCAAGCACGAGCCCTGGGAACTGGATTCCAGTACGACTAAGTGTCTGGAGGAACACAGGAGATGCACTTGTGATATTAAGGACAGTTTTACAGTCGTGTAAGCAAAAGTTAGTGGAGTAAATATGATCTCTGAGGGGTTCCCTGCACCGTATGACCCACCAACTTGGAAACAAGAGAGGTGGATTGTGGTTGATGGGCCCTCAGAATCAAGATGGAGAAAGGCGGCTGCCCTGCAGCCCTCCGGTACCATCGGGGTATGAATCGGGGCAGGAATGGGAATAGAATAGTTGAGTTAGTTTAGTTTAGCTTAGTTTAGTAGTTAAAATAACTAAATTAGGGACGGGGGAAACTAGGTAGGTTGTAGATTAGGAAATTCAACTGCCAAGGGTTGAAGGAAGGGTTAAAACGTTAGTGTGGTGGCTATAAAGTAGGCAGGGCACCAACTCCGTAAGGGTGCTTCCCCAGGTGGTGGATATGGGGATGCTTACCTCTGCTGGGCGCTTGGTGGACTCAGGAGTGAAATCCCGGGCACTGTGGAGGGCCCAGTGAGGGAGGGTACCGGGGGCGTAATATACCCGGGGCGGACCAAATGGAATTAGGGGTAGATGAATTTCAATTAAATCAAGAGCCAAAATTTGTGTTGTAATGTTAAAAAGGAAATTAATATTGTAATTGTGAAATCAAGTAAAAGTTATGTGGAAAAACGGCCCGGATTTAAAGTTTGTAAGATACCGAGCCTGTAAACACTGAATAAATAAAAATAAAGTCCTCGCGTGTTATTGAAGGTTAAGTGGGGTGGGACGTTTCGACTACAGCTGGCTGAGGTGAGTTGCATTAACTAATAATAAATATCTTGTAGATAATAGTACTGTTCTTATTTTTGTAACTTCGACAGATGTTACAAAACATAAATATGTACTCAGATAGTAAATTATTGTAAAGCTTGATTCACACGTTCGCCGAAAATAGAAAACAGAATCTGCTTGAGTGGCGCAGCAACTCACACACTGTATGTTGACCCATGATGCATTGCAACTTTGACTTAAAACAGGTGATTATAAACATATTTTATTTTCGAGTGGATAAACATATATTTTAGATCATTCTCCAGATGGATGTTTTCAAATCATAACGCTGTGTCGCGTCACAATCCAATACATCGATACACAGTTACACATTCTTTACGTTACTGGGTTATTTCAAATCTACTTACAACGGTCAACGAAGCTGTCTACTTGATTCTAGCTCTACAGCGCATGCGCTGTCATATGCGCATCAGCTCATGTGCACTGGTTTGCGATAGTTGGTTTTGAGATTTGATTGGTTCTCCCATGCCGAAGATCTCGGGCAGAGTGGACAAAGTGGAGCTGAGTTAAACTTTAGTATATATAACATTCTGTCAACTAAGTCTCTTCATCGTTTATAAATTAACTATCCATGTTCAAACTCAATTTATGTTTTCCTACAATATAATAAAATACATGAACTGTTTGGATGTTTAGTTTTTAGAACTTCATTCTCAAGTGAATTTCTATTTTATTCTATAATCCTTATTTCATGATTATATATATATGTATATATGTATATATGGATAATATGTATATATATATTATATAAAAGCATGTTCGTACAGTAAATATCTACATAATAAGTAGGCCTATATATACAACTGAAATTTGTCCTCGTTGGATGAAAAGGAGAAAAATAGACTGAAAAAAATTTGTTCCTTTATGGGTTACTAAAATGGCATTAATATATTATGTTGGCAACATTGACTGTACATGAAGTGTGTGACCTTACAATGTATAAAGGTTCCCAACCACTGGTGTAAGCTGTCACACTCGCAATAGACTCGACTGATGGTGATGGGGCGGTTTTGGACTCAACTCACTTTTCGCTGTACTCAGGGTGATTTTTACTCTGTGATTTTCCATTCTCTCTCTCCATGAGAATAGGGGTACACTTACTACAAGTTCTACCTTTCTCATCCTTATTCCACTAGCTTGGCTCTCGCTCATAGAAATTCTCGTGTGCTGATATAATCGGTCGGTCCAAAAAAGTGCACTTTAAATGCCTCAAACAAACCAAAAATAAATAAATTAGAGTAGCTGTCATAAATGCGTATAACCTGAACTAGTAATAAGACGCGGTGATTTAAAAATATAAGTTTAATTTTGATATTTTCCCCCTCCCTCCAAATTACATTTCAAATAACACAAGTATAAAACTGTTGGTGCAACAGGTCTTCAGCGTCATTAAGTTTACATCTCCAATACAGATTACAATAAAGGCTCGAGTTAAGATGCTATAAAATGTCGATATAAAGCAACAGGTTTCGTCGAATGTTACTTTGTCCACGAAGCTTACAACACTTGATCTACGTCAGGTTATTTCATAGACTCATACAACGAAAGGGGAAGTAAACGATACAGGTTTTTGTATTGTTGGCTAGTGCAAATGTTTATGGTGTTTTAGTAAATTACATTCTTAATACTTTCTTTTTAGGTAGAGAAAGTATTGTGATCGTCAAAAAAAATTGAAATTGAGATTTTGATGAATTTCGAAGTTTCATGACCCCGAATCAGAAAAAGTGGTTTTTTCATTTCCGTCTGTCTGTCTGTCTGTCCGTCTGTCTGTCTGTCCGTCTGTCTGTTTGTAGCTCGGAGTATAGCCTAAACTATTTTACCAATTGGTCTAAAACTTAGTATCTAGGGTTTTCATAGGGTGGCCTCGAGGGTTTTTTGGAATTGGATATCCAACCCTAAAATTAAGGGTAGTTTACTGAAGGGGGAAAAGAAAAAAAAAATATATTTTCTCAAAATCGGCTTTAACGATTTTGATTAAATTTCATTTCTGAGCATTGATAAATATTCCAAACAAAATGGCCACTCTCAATATATCCGCAAAATGACTTTAAGGGTTCCGGTCTGATGCGTAAATTCTTATTTTTTTAGTATATCTCCGTTGAGATATGAAATTACTTATCATTAAATATGTAGGGCTATTTATAGTAAAAATATTTAATCTGAAACACATTTTTATAAAACCAATATTTTTCAAGCCTTTTGAACACTAAAGATAAATTATCGGGCCCGTAAATTTTTTACAATGCTGTTTGTCTGTGTGTTTCTCTAACACTAAAATTAAGAGTAGTTAGGGCGAAAAGAGAAAAATCAATTTTCTCAATATCCGCTCTAACGATTTTGATTAAAATTCGTATCCATACGTTTATTAAGATTATAAATAAAAGGACTATTTTCATTTTCCCATAAAAATTATTTCTAGGGTACGTTACAGAAAAGGAAACTTCCGTATCTCCGCAACTATTTGAGATAATAAATAACTTAGCATTGCAAAATATTAGTACTATTAATAATAAAAAACTTCTATTTGAAATATATTAAAAAACACTATAATTTCTGAGATATTAGCAAATATATGAAAACAATTTTGTGAGCTTTAGTTGTGAAGAGATACTATTTAAGTTTTAACGCAATAATTCTCCAACATATTAGTAACCTCTTAGGGGAAATATTTGCACAGCAATGATCTATCTCCATTTTAAAATCAATAGTCAATATTTATCTTTTTTAATTGGTCTAAATTTATAAATGAGGAATTTAATAACAGTGCGAAAACTATAAGATGTGCAACCCCTGATAAAATATAGAAAATCTTAACCGGAAGACTAAGTTTTACTACGAAGTGTTGACCCTTGGGGACCCGTATCAATATTATTTACTGAACCAAATATACAAACGAGGACATATATTAAAAAAAATATAGAATCATAAAATTTAAAACTGAGAGTCAAAACATGTTTTAATTAAGTATAGTGCAATCTTTGCCCGGGTTTGCTAGTGAATATTTATTATTTCGTTTCACATATACTGTATTACGTGTTTTGAGTAAATATCTCAATTTTTAAACAATAGAGTGAGAAAGTCCGTGCGTAGTTCCGTACCAATTATTTATAACCGAACAGCATGGAGGTTATCTTATTCCACGTAACTGAATGTATTGGATATCTGACGGTAGATCACCAATAAATACACCCACAAAGTTTTCCCGTGAATCACACCTTACTATTCATCCGGACCAATAGTTGTCCTAATATAATCATACCAACTTTGACAGCTGTAGACAAATTTACTCGCAAGACTTTTTAAATTCTCTTTGCATTTGTCAAGTTCTTAGGTAAAAGCCATTTAAGCTATAGATTCTAACGAAGCATGTCAAAGAGATCAACATTTATAAGCGCCATTTGCTTGTCAGAAAATAGGATGGAGAACAACACACAGTAAAAAGTATCCGCAATGCTATCGGGAGGCAATGAAAACCAGACTAAGGTCAAATTTAGAAAATACATTTCTTTGTCTAACACTACTATTTTTTTAGCACCGCGTCTTACTAACCGTTCGGATTATACACCTATGTACTAATTACACTAGTATGTTAGGTATTAGAAAGGTTGCATTTAAAGGAAGTGTACCTACGATTGCGTGGAGGGGGAAGGGGTAAACACTTTTGTAGAACAACTCTCAGTTCACTCGACCGAGATTCGAACCTTAATCTTCTCACCATCAGCAGTCTATACCCAATATAACCTCTGAGGGAAATGAAGGTGTTAAGTAGACAAGTTTTATCTTCGCTCTCTCCAAGTTAACTGTTGCCAAATGTACTCACTTTCAATATTGTATGAAGGTGGTGTGCTAGGGTAAGAAGGAGCTACTTGTCAAATGTCCTCACTTTGTTATGTCTGAAGGTGATTTGCTAGGGTAAGAAGGAGCTACTGGCCAAATGTCCTCACTTTGTTATGTCTGAAGGTGATTTGCTAGGGTAAGAAGGAGCTACTGGTCAAATGTCCTCACTTTGTTATGTCTGAAGGTGGTGTGCTAGGGTAAGAAGGAGCTACTGGCCAAATGTACTCACTTTGTTATGTCTGAAGGTGGTTTGATAGGGTAAGAAGGAGCTACTGGCAACCTCGCCTAACCAGTGTTGCGGAACTGGTTTTATATTTAAGGGGAGATTGACCACAAGAAAACAAGATAATGACAATGCTGTTTCACAATAGTAGCTATGCAGTTCCCTCAGAGATGATATCTAGTGTAGTCCACTGTGAGAGTAGCGCGTTAAACCATGCGGCCACCGAGGTGGGTAACTCTTCTGTTAGTTTTCAAGTCATCGGTTGAAAAAACATTTTCAAAATAACAAATATTTTATACTTACATTATAGAGAAAATACACTAGCATAAATATTATTTCTATCTGTTCAATTTGACTGAAATATGTTATTTCCCGCTCGAGTGATGTAATGTGAATGTTATGATGTAACCCCCGGTACATCATTAATACGCAACCGTACACGCTTTTGTGTAGTGCTGGTTGACTAGACAAACTCATCCAGGCGTTACCCGTGGGTTCCACAGACACGCACACACGTACAGTAGTTGATTATCGTTTCGTTGCCAAAATAACAAAGAGTATTGACAAGTACCCTATTCTGACAGCTTCAGTTAGCAGTTGGTTCCTACGCTGTTTGGACGATTTAATTAAGATTGGAACTGCAATGTGTAAATGATTGAAGAATAGATGCTGTACTTTGTTTGTGTGCGTGAGTCAGTGTGTCAGGCCGTGTGTACAGGTGCTGGGCAAAGTAAGGTGAGAAATTTAGGTTATACATAAGGTAAACATATTTTTATGGAAAAAATAAGGACACATTTGAAAAAAGTTCATATGAATAGAACAATATTTGTATTTATTGTTTTATTTATAAAATTAAGACTCAAGTATACCAAGATAAATTTGTCAAAATGTTAATCAAAATGATTTTTTTAATATAAAAAAACTAAAATAAAATTTTATTTAAAAAGTGAGGGCTACTGAATTATGATATTTCTCATAGGAATTTATTGTAGTTGTGATTCAAATAGTATATGAAATTTGGTAAAATATCTGAACTAAATAAAATATTTTGACATCAATATTTTGGGTCTTTTCTAATACTGAAATATTATCATTTTGCTAAAATTCACTAATACATCTATATACATTCACATACAGCCTATCAAATAACTTATTTGAATAATTTAATTTAGTTAGTAATTCTTATATTGCACCTAATTTTAAATCAATTAATTATAGAGTATAAATTTGATTACAATTTAAAATGTATTTCAAAAACTAGTTATGAATATTTTACTTATCAGTAATTATCTTAAATACATAGTAAAATCGACAAGTATATTTTTCATATATTTAAATCATCAATGACGAATTTTACACAATTTTACACTTGGCTTACCCTACAAGTTAAGGCCCTTAGCCCTGTCGAGTGCAAGTCTAACACCTATTTTGTGGGATGGTGGGTGGGGGAGCGGGGGTGAATGGCATGTCGTGGTTTCACAGCCGACCAAAGTATCCTTCCACCAACAAGAACAGATGCATCATGGGAAAAGTAGATGGTGCTAGCTACCGGACTGGACTTACAGAAAAATCGTACATTTGGAAATATCAGTTTTCTCGAGAATGAGTGATTTTTATAATAATATTTTCAACACATTTTCTAAGATAATGTATCAATGTTTATTAGTTTTCTATTGAAAATTGTTAAAATTATTGATATTTGATCACTGTTAAAACTATAGAGTAGATGTGTGTATAAAAGGTATAGTTTAATCAACATGCTTCTATTCTAGGGAAAGGGTGTAATGAGGTGGACTGGATAGAACTAGCTCAAGATAGGGATATAGTGTAATGAGATGGGCTGGATAGAACAAGCTCATGATAGGTATATGTGTATTGAGGCGGAATTTATAGAACTAGATCAAGATAGTAATAGGGTATAATGAGGTATACTGGCTAGAACTAGCTCAAAATAGGGATAGGGTGTAATGAGGTGGAGTGGATATAACAAGCTCAAGATAGGGATATGTGTATTGAGGTGGAATTTATCGAACTAGATCATGATAGGGATAGGGTGTAATGAGGTGGACTGGATAGAACTAGCTCAAGATAGGGATAGGTGGCGTACTTTTCTAAGTGCAGCACTTAATTTTCGAGTGCCTAATGCCATAGAGCAAGTAAGTAAGTAGTAAGACAACTTCTTTCAAGGTAAATGGATTATATATAACAGTACAAATGGTTTATTTAATTAAAAAAGAATAAAGGACTGTAAGTGTAAACAATACTATATCAAGGAGTGTGAACCTATTACTCAGCAAACAGAAGATTTTAGGTTCAGCCAAATTGTGATAAGATTGACAATTTGTAAATTATACTTTGTATAACTTCACCTGAAAGCTATCTAAAATATTGAGATGGCTATTTCTAGATACCATATGTAACAGTAGTGGGTTGGTGTTCTGGGGTTTGTGGAATCACGTAGGCGTTGGCAGACCTTGTAAAGGAGGTGTTGATTTTTATAAAAGCTACATGTGATGTTTGAGGTACAGAGTTTGATTAACAAAGGTGCAGGATTCTCGTCGTTGAGTTGTATTTCAACCGCGTTTGTTTGACATAGCTGGATATTGTTCTAATCGCGTAACCAATCAATTAGTAGACCCCCTTGACAGCGGTTTCCCCACAAGTCCATCTTGTACTTCTATTAGGAAATACAAGACAACTCCTATCTCATAAACTTGAACCCGTGAGATATCTGACGTAGATTCGGTGCTAGCCCGACGTCCTATACGTCATGGACACATGTCACCGATGACCCAAATGGTAAATTGTATGGTAATTATGGTAAATTTTATGGAGTCCTAAAACCTATTTTTAATTTTGATTGAATCTTTTTATTTGTTTAGGATCTTGAGAAGCTTAAAATTATATATATATATGTCTAATTTCAATAATAATCACTTATAGCGCGATTTTAAGTTAAGTGTTTAGGGAGTAGTTTTGTAGTGTATCCATATTTCAGCTGCTCTAGTAGTTTAATAAATTCTTTGAGAAATTTTTCATAGCAAATTTTAAATATATTACAGAATTAGGTAACAGTTGTTATTTTAATACTCTTATGCCTATAAGGGAATAATTAAATAGATAAGTCCCTCTTATTAATTTAAGTATATTATATTCTTTAGAATACAAATCTTATTATGAATATTTTGTTTGATATTTTAATGTTACTCTAACAAATTTATGCAAGATTTCTTAACTTAGCATTTGCAAATATCACAGCATAATAAATTTTTGTAACTAGGACATACTTTGCTTGAAAAATATTTCTTGCACGTATTGTATATAGTGTTAATTGCTTATACAAGATAATGGGTTATAATATTCCATTATCATTGATATAGCCGGAGTCTATAAGATACAGTTTTTCACTACATTTTAACATATTATTTATCCACATATAACACTGTAGATAATCTCGTTTGGTGTGAAATAGCTTATTAAATAATGGAGGCCATGGATGAAAAATGTTAAGGTCCTTAAAATGGGGGTGATGGATCAAACCTCACTGAATCAAAATTTGTTGATGATGAACAAAGTATCCAAACAACAAAATGTTCAGCACTTTTTAACATATCTTTATCATGTTGACTAATCCCCAAATTGATCAGAGGTTTTCTCCTTACGAGCAACCATATTCTTTGTTCCAATCCTGATAATGTCAAGCTATGTACATCAGATAGAATTCTAATTAGTATCTCATCCATATTTTCTAATGCCTTGTGCAGTGGTATACATACCATTAATGCACCAGTGTCTTTAATTATCTACAATTATAGTAGAAACATTTGATGAAAATGATTCTTAAAATGGTAGATTGCAGAGATTATAACATCAGTATCAGCTGAAGCGACTATGACTCTGTCAAACTTGTTTGTAAATACAGCAAGGTCATGTCATCTACCTCCTCATAGCACAGCAAGTGAACCAATGTTGATTAATGTTGACACATCTTGGACCGTCCCTCCTCCCAAAGACACAGTTTATTATTTCTTTCTTGATTTTGAAGCCAGTCAATAGATAATTATTAAAAAAGTATTTTGAATTGATTGCAACCATAAAATAATTTTATGTTAACATAAAATGGCATACCTGTATTGTTAATGGTCACATTAATGTGATCAACCCTTTTAAAACTAGTTCATTCCCAGAATTTTATTCATCATACAAATCAAAAACTCTGTTTAAATATGAGCAATAATTTGAAGTTCTGCATCTGCATAACTTCACAGAGCATACCAATTGTTCGTTCTTTTCTTCAAGAGAATAATTATTTCCACTTAAAGCACTTTTAGTTTAACGTGGACCCACTGTCTCAGATCCATATAGAACTATCTAACTACTCGCGCTTCACACGGGATGTATTTTATAATACGTATCTAGTAAATTTTAAATTAATCTGGCTACTAACCAGACGTCCAAGCAATGAACAAGTGAGATTTTAACATAGCTGTTATAGTGGTTTTTGCATTAAATAATAACAGCTGAGTACGAGACCCAAAAAGTAGAGTTTTATAGCCGCCATATTGAAGCAAAATGGCAGACGTAGATTTTAATTAGCCTACATGCTAGTAGAACCTCCGATCTATGTCCTAGCGAAATTTCACCACAAATATTTTGCGTGAAAGGGTAGTAAATATACACCAACTCATTTTTATATATTATTAGGATTACAAAGGCTTCACCTTTTATCAGATAAGTCTAAATCATGATATAACTATTTTTGAAGATCACATTTTCCTAGATAAAGACATTTCTTTTAAAATCTCTCTGTATGAAGAAGTTGCGGTTCGTTGGCTGTATTGTATACACATTAACCACACCATAAATAGCTCTCTGGAGAATTTAATTAAAGCAGTTCCTATAAGCAATTTACCAATGTGTTATAAATTTCTCTAGACCCCTTGAAGAGAAGTATTATGATTGTCAAAAAATTCAAACTTAGGATTTTGATAAATGTCG
Organism: Timema genevievae; assembly: GCA_902155825.1. NCBI lineage: Eukaryota > Metazoa > Arthropoda > Insecta > Phasmatodea > Timematidae > Timema > Timema genevievae. Next base: position 59,464 of record CABFWO010002286.1, read on the forward strand.
ACATTTCATGACCCCTTGAAACCAAAGTGTAGTTTTTGGGTTGCCTTTTGCCTGTCTGTCTGTCTGTATCTCCGACTTGAGCCGAAACAATTTTGCCAATCTGGCTAAGACTTGGTATCTAGGGTTTTCATAGGGTTTAACAGATAAGTTTTTGGAATTAAATATATAGCCCTAAAATTAAGGGTAGCTTAATAAAGATAAAAACATAAATAAACAGATTTTCTTAAAATCCGCCATAACAAAAGAAATTGCAATTTTCATTTTTCCATGAAAATGACTTTGTAGATACCATATTTTGGCAGAAATCTCCAATTTGGATCAAATTTCCATAACTAGTTGAGATACGGAATAACTGATCAATGTAGAGTTGTAGTACCATTTAAATTAAAAAAGCTCTTAGTTTGGAATATTTATTTCTTATAAAACAAATAGTTTCTGAGCTATAAACAAACATATAGATTTTACGAAAAAAATATAAATATATATACATATAATTGTTTGTTAAGCTACTTGGTGGATATAGATTCCCTGTTTTCTCAATGTTTCTGTAACAGTGTACATTTTTACATTAATGCTCTTTGGTGGAGTGTTTCTGAAACATTGTATATTAGTTCGTCTCACAAATTTTGCTGGTTTTCAATAAATATCTCTATTTTAAGATTAAAGAAGGACAAAGTCTTTGCGGTACACCGTACCATTTATTTATTGAGGCAACAATACAATAAACGCGTTTCATCTTTTATTGAAAGTTTCTGACTATACTTCCCCCTTCTTGTGTCATTAAGTCATTTAAAAAAAAATTGCATATATAATTGATTATTTGATTTTCCAAGGAGGAATATATTACTCTCTAATAAACAGTCTGTTATGTTTGTGAATAAGTCTGAAATAGTATGCAGATTGGCAGATAGCTCTGCTGTACTCTACGAGACATTGGTGACCAATATAAATGTTTCATAGACAGATAAGTTTACTAGTATTTTCTTAAATTTTATTCTTTACATTGAACTAGTCAAACACGCTAGCAATATTACGCCAAATACAGATTTTATAATAATTGTATAATTATTAGGCTATAATTAGGGAGGTTGTATGAAAATAAAAGTATCAATACTTTGCTCATTTATGTTATAGGAAAGAACTCATCGGCATTGAAAGTGTATGCAAGAAATTTGTATAATTTAATTTAGAGAGAAAGTATTGTAATCATGAACATTTTCAATTTTTTTAATATGATTATGTCTCGGAATACTTTTTTGATTTTGAACCTATCAATTAAATAATTAAGAGGAGTTTACTGATGAGTGATTTTAGAAAATTAAAACTTTTTCAACAATTTCTTTAACTTTTTGTTAGATATATATATATATATTATATATATGATTGATTTTTTAAAGGTTTTAAGAATAATTTGTACAGTTTTGTTTAAAATTTATATGAATACCGTTTAGTGAAATTAACAAAAAAAAATTTCTAAGGTACTTAAGAGTATTTACAGAAAATATACGGTAATTTAGAAAATTTTGTTCCAAGCTATATAAAACTATATGAGACAGTTTGTACGATTGTGTAGAGCCATTTAGTTTCTATATCAATAATTAATTAATGTTTTGCTGTCAAACTGTACTGACTGAACTATTTTTATATAGTACTGGTTGACCTCTTAGTACAATTTATCTTAACTAATATTTATGGTCATAATTATTTGTTTCAATTGTTTTTAAAGAAGGAGACCGTATAGTTTTCAGAACATAAAGGTAAGGATATAAACCTTTTTCGATCATAATGCTAACAGTTTTATACAAACAGAAAAAACATAATTTACTTTTTTTACTTATATATAATCCTTAATCCATAGAATCGGGTCAAGAGTGGACATTTTTATTCTTATTCATAATGGTCTAGTTTTTGTTTGTAATATTTATCAATTATAAACAAAATTTAATCAAAATCCTTGGATCCGATTTTGATAAAGTCGATTGTTTTCTCTATTCACCATTCAGTAAACTACCCTTAATTTTGGGGTTGAATATCCAATTCCAAAAACCCCTCGGGGTAAACCTATGAAAAACCTAGATATAAAGTTTTAGCCCAATCGGTAAAATAGTTTAGGCTCTACTCCAAGGTACAGACAGACAGATATGCAAAAATAACTTTTCCAGATTCGGGGGGTCATGAAACGTCAAAATTTATCAAGCTCTCGAGCTCGGATTGTTTGATGATCACAATTTTCTTCTCTACCTGTAAGATAGCGAGAAAGTAAACAGCTGGAGCAATTTTTGGGTCGCAATTAATGTCCATTTCACCCTCCATGTTTAGCACGAATGTTCGCCGTCCCGAAACTAACTTATTGAATCTAAGATTAGACAAATAGACACAAGTGTGTAGATGTGTGCTCATCGTTCAACAAATAGACACAAGTGTGTAGATGTGTGATCGTCATTAGACAAATAGACACAAGTGTGTAGAAGTGTGCTGATCATTAGACAAATAGACACAAGTGTGTAGATTTGTGATCGTCATTCAAAAATAGGCACACGTGTGTAGATGTGTGATCGTCATTAGACAAATAGGCACACGTGTGTAGAAGTGTGCTGGTCATTAGACAAATAGACAAAAGTGTGTAGATGTGTGATCATCATTCAACAAATAGACACAAGTGTGTAGATGTGTGATCGTCATTAGACAAATAGACACAAGTGTGTAGAAGTGTGCTGGTCATTAGACAAATAGACAAAAGTGTGTCGATGTGTGATCATCATTCAACAAATAGACACAAGTGTGTAGATGTGTGATCATCATTCAACAAATAGACACAAGTGTGTAGATTTGTGATCGTCATTCAAAAATAGGCACACGTGTGTAGATGTGTGCTCGTAATTCGACAAATAGGCACACGTGTGTAGATGTGTGCTCGTAATTCGACAAATAGGCACACGTGTGTAGATGTGTGCTCGTAATTCGACAAATAGGCACACGTGTGTAGATGTGTGCTCGTAATTCGACAAATAGGCACACGTGTGTAGATGTGTACTCGTGAAATTAGTATATCAGTGTTGTAGAGAAATTGGTGATACACTCGAGTCTGGTGGTGTAGGGAGTGTTTTGTAAATATATTGGTGTTGCACTTGAGTCTGGTAGTGTAGGAAGTGTTTTGTAAATATAATGGTGTTGCACTTGAGTCTGGTAGTGTAGGGAGTGTTTTGTAAATACATTGGTGTTGCACTTGAGTCTGGTATTGTAGGGAGTGTTTTGTAAATACATTGGTGTTGCACTTAAGTCTGGTAGTGTAGGAAGTGTTTTGTAAATATAATGGTGTTGCACTTAAGTCTGGTAGTGTAGGAAGTGTTTTGTAAATACATTGGTGTTGCACTTGAGTCTGGTAGTGTAGGGAGTGTTTTGTAGATACATTGGTGTTGCACTTGAGTCTGGTAGTGTAGGGAGTGTTTTGTAAATACATTGGTGTTGCACTTGAGTCTGGTAGTGTAGGAAGTGTTTTGTAAATACATTGGTGTTGCACTTGAGTCTGGTGGTGTAGGGAATGTCAAGCTTGATAGGATGATAGGGTGGTTCTCGGGTTACATGGCCCCTGGTGGTTTCCACCCCCCAAGACAGCTTGTTGATGGAGGGTAGCGTAATATAACAACCCCCTTCTATCCTTCATGATGGGAGGGGAAGAGGGAAGGCAGGTTCAACAAGATCCTAGAGGTGATACGGGATGAAGGGGAAAGAGAGGAAAGGTGGAGGTGGGGTGGAACAACCTACCCGGCTTGTCTTATAACGCCATCTAGCGACACTTGACTCACTCCGGCTTCTGCAGCCAGTATAGGCTTGTCGAGTAAAGCTAGGGGTTTTGTCGTTTTTTGAAACTATTTATTAAGAGCGTGTATCACATGCCAATCAGCTCTGTGATACTGTCGGCTAGAAATCGTGAATTTACACGAACACTATTGCACGTGGGTCATTTCTGATGAAACATTAATGGAAATAAAGAGTTAATAGAAGTTCCTAATTTACCTACTGAACAGTCTTGGAATGTTAAATTATATTTAGATAAAATACAGCATTCCCCATTTTAGAATTGCTTCACAGATAAGCACTGTGCACAAATCTTCATTCTGTCATAATAAAGACATAGTGTAGTTATTAACAAGAAACTTGGTCGCTTTGTCCCCCGACGTCGCCGTGGATAATTTCGAGTAATCATTCTATTACGAATGCACTGCACACATTTCTGGCATTTCGTACATCTTTTCTTTTCCCTTCTAAGCAGGTCGCACACTTGATCAGAACAAATCAGTGCTCCAGATCATATCAGAAAGAAAATAGTTATTTCTTTGCACACTGGATCCAAACAGGTCAGAATAGATCAGAACGCCAGATCAGATCAGAAATAAAATAGTTTTTCTTTGCACACTAGATCCGATCAGGTCAGAGCAGAATGTCAGTCTAGGCTACATGATTTATTGTTTTGTTTTGTAGTCTTACTACCCGTATGGCATTTACGCATGTGCACTCATTACACTAATGTGTTATTGGTTAAGAAGATTGAAGTTAGAGGAATTACACCCCCATCTGCGTGAAGGGAGAGTGGAAAACCATTAAGGAAAAACCACCCTCATTGCACCTGACCGAGATCGAACCTCGATAACCCCGTCCTCAGCAGTATAATATAACACGAGATAACTATGTTGAATGAGCAGCCTAACCTAAGATGTTTATTGAATATAAGTAAAAACAAAAAACTGGTTATGTATAAAGGAAATAAAAAATAAAATGACCACTAAAATTTAAAAAAGTCATTGCCAAATTTTATCGATGTTCCACAGTAGCTAAGCAAAAAAACCATTTATCAATCAGAAGGTGGTTTCAGTTGTGCTATTCATGAGGCTCTACTGATGAGGGAACCACGTCAAGAGAAGCTGCAGTCATTTTTTTAGGAACACTCTACACATTGATTTACACATTCTTTGTGGACTGACTTTACGATGTCACAAGATCAAAGAAAAATAAAAGAAAGAAATCCGTGTAGTGCTGGTTGATAGCTTAGAATGTAAAACAGATGCAAACAGTGGTTCATTAAGAATAAGTATAAATAAAAAACCTCTGAATAACTTATAAATGGCACTCATGACATTCATTAGGTAAAATCTTTTAAAGAACATTATTGACTAAATAAAGTACTCCAATAATATAGAATTGAGCTTTGAGCAATTAAAAAATTATATTATATCTTTCTGGATATCGTTGATGTTTAAGACGAAAACAAATATGAAGGTATTGAAATAATTAAAAAAGAACTTAATTTCAAAAATTCTGATTAAAAAAATTTGCAAAGGCTTAACACATAAAAGTAAGAGACTGTTTGATCAAACACTAAATGAATTGGTACAAGAATTAAATGCAAAAGATGAATTCTAGATTCAATTTTTTTTAACGTATTATATACTTACTAGTCACAAAAATGACAAAAATACATCCAGCACGTTATACATACATACATACATACATACATACATACGTACGTTCGTTCGTTCGTTCGTTCATTCGTTCGTTCATTCATTCATTCATTCATTCGTTCATTCATTCATTCATTCGTTCATTCATTCATTCGTTCATTCATTCATTCATTCGTTCATTCATTCATTCATTCATACATTCTTTTCCTTGCAGACAAATATTTATCAAAATTTAAAGTTTAATCTAAAGACAAATAGTAAACTTCTCTTCGTCAGAATTAATAAAAGACTTTGTTGATTAAATTTGTTGTGTTTCTGCTCTGTGCAGAAACAATGAATATAGCGGAAATAATGAAGGGCAAGCCCGAACTGCGCCAATAATTAAGGGATTTAAAAATGTTCATTTAACCCGGACCCGAATTGCGCCAAGTCTAATTCAGGTAGACGAGGGGGGACGAAATAAACAAACATCAACGTAAACAAGCTCTCGCCACTTCTTGTCTTCCCTTCCTTAGATAAAGGAATGTAAAAATGCCCTAAGAGCTCCCAACAAGATCTGTATTAGCTTTTCTGACATAAGTCTGGCCAGTATTAACAAATTATCTCGGCAACGGTAACTGTCCATATATGTAATTGTTTTATTTTTGTTCAGGTTTTGTGTGGACTGTGATATTAGCGATAATAATTGATATGGAAAGGATTTATAGTGAAAGAGGGAAAGATATGATTGTCTATAGTAATTATACGTATCAACAGGTGAATCAATTGAATTTGACGAGGGAAGAGAGGTGGAGATGCACTAAAAAGGACTGTAAGGCCAAAATATTCACACTTGATGGAAAACATATTTTCTCGCGGATTGAAGATCAACACAACCATGAATCACTACTAGATCAAGAGTTGAACAGAAAATCCAACAGCAACGCAGTTAAGAAGAAAACTGAGGCGATTGAAGTAAGGCCTTTAAAGTTGATCCACAAAGAGGTAGCTACAGAGAAACAACTATAAAAACATTGACCCGCAAGGACATGAAATGTTTCAGGAATAACAAACTGCCAAATTTGCCTAAATTTTCCGACGAAATTCAATTCGCCTTAGATTCAATTTAATTAAATACTACTCGAGGCGAAAACTTTTTGTTAAAAAACTAAAAAGAGAAGGGGGTTGTGATATTTTCTCTTAAAGACAGGAAAAAGCAGAGCTTCATTGACGCTATGAGAATCCTAAAGGACGAGTGAGAGAAGAGAAAACCTCACCTTCAACCTTTATACATTGTGATTCATTTCAAGCAAGCACTCCATGAGTGCATCGTGTCAGCATTTCCACAAACCTAGATGGTAGGCTGTCGATCTCATTTGGTGCAAGCATAGCAAGTTAAACAATTTTATTTTACAACTTTACATAAATAGTACTATAATTTTTGACTTGATTATTATACTTTTCACTGTTGATTTTTTGGCATTGCATTTTACTACCTGTTTGAGTTATACCTTTATGTGCTAATTATAATAGTGGGCTTTGGGATGAGATAGGTTGAATGTAGAGAAAGGGAATCCTAATTTGCCTGGAGGGAGAGTGGAAAACCATTAAGGAAAAACCACCTTCAGTTCACTAGACCAGGATTCGAACTCCAACTACCCAATCATTGGCTTAAGTAATTTGGAATCAAATAGTCAAAGCTATTATTTATGCTTTTAGTGAGGATTACTCCATCTAGATATATATAGAAAATTGAAAAATGAAACCTTGACACGGGTTCGATTACCGTGTCCAGGAGTATTTTTTCAGTTTTAATAATTAAGTAATTTGGTTCAAAGTGTATATCTGGGGAGTTCTTTAAATGATGAACAGGATTATATAATTGATCTTAAAAAAATTTAATAATGGTCAGTTTACTAATGACTAATTTTAAAAGAATTTGAAATTTCTCAAAAATAGCTTTAACAATTTTGATTAAAAAACACATCTTGAGTATATTTAAGATGACAAAATACTGTATACTTGATTTTGGGGGCAAAGTCCTTTAAAGGGTAGTTTACTGATGACTAGTTTTCAAAAATTCAAAATATTTTGAAATTATTTTTAACGATTTTGTTAATTAATAGATTAAGCTCTGTGAGATATGTGACCCTCAAAAATACTTTGTATGACTTGTTTTTTATGTTTGACTTATTTTTTATTTTATTTGTTATTACTAAATTATAATTTAGCTTACATTTAGCTATTATTGACAATATTTTTAATATAGAAATTTTACTGTGATGTTATAATGTTAGATTTTGTTTTATATAGTTAAATATAGTTAATAAAATAATAATTTTTGACTTGTGTCCTTCTTACCACCAGCCAAAGCATTAATATTTGTTTACGTTCACAGTTGGCGCAATTCGGGTCCGGTCTTGGGAAGGGGAGTATTGGCGCAATTCGGGTCCGGTTTGGGGGGCACTTTTAAGCTCTTGGCGCAATTCGGGTCCAAGCTAGGTAGATTGGCGCAATTCGGGCAAGCCCATAGTGAAATCCCAAACGTTCTACCTCTAATATTCAAATGTGCATTATTCTGCATACTGTTTTTATTGTATGTTTTTGAAGTTATATAAATGCTTATTTATTTTCACTATTACTTTTTATTAATGCAGTCTACGATTTATTTTCTTATCTTATAGTAACTATTTATTAGTATGTATAATTACTTAGCTATTTGATGATTGCTTATTTTAGTTTCTTATGCACGGTATTTATGCTTACTTGTAAGGTACTTGTATGTTTTTCAGTTATCAATCTTGTAACTGTTGGCCAACACTAAAATAAAGGACATTGAAATTAAAATGGAAATTATTGGTGGAATGTGGATTTACTCTTTCACAGTGATGAATTAGCAGCTGAGGGCTTAATGTTGTGTCTGTTGAAGATTTAGGTTAGTTTATAAGTCGTGTGCTGATATAATTAGTCGGTTCAGAAAGTGCACGTTAAATACCTAAAATAATAATAATAACCTATTTTTATGCACGGAATAAATATTGCCACAAGAAAACACAGTCAGAACGAAGTGAATAACAAAGTGTGCTTGGTTCAGTTCTGACACTACATCTGGGATGTAGCTCTAACGACACACCCAATACTAGACTGGTAGAGTAGTAGTAGACTTCTTTTTGTTCCGCCTTTTCTGTTTGAACAATCTTTGAGACTCCCGTTTTCTCATAACAAAGAGGAATAACAAGGAGATGGTGTAATATAGCTGCCATGTTTATCTATATAATGCAGAGAATGGATTCATATTTGTATTGTTTGTCATCCGAGCAGTGAAACATTCACATCACAAAATGAAAACTTGTACAACGCAACATGATATTGTGTAGTATTCAGTAGAATAATTTCTACTTGGCTTTTAATACAGATTAATGTTACTTATGTGATTTGAGCATTTAGAGAGGGTACTTTATAATTAAACTCTAATAATGACTAATCATATTTATGAGCTATAACAGTGGTCGCATGGTCTAACACGTCACTATTAAACTAGACGACTACCGATAGTGGGGAGTACGGGGTTCATATCCTGGTTGGACGTACTGGGGGTGTTTTATCTATCTAGTTTACTCCTATCCCTTCAAGCAAGGATGTGTACATTTGAAAAAAAAAACCTTAGAAAATGAAATGAAATGTCGTAAGATGAAATTTATTTTTTAACAAACCGATTCACTTATACTATTTAGTTATTATAATAGTATAACTCATGATTTTAATCAAATATTTAAACTCTCTCAAATATTTTATTTAATTTTTATCATATACCAGATTAGGCATTTAAGTTGAGACACCAGAATATATCGAAAACGAGCGTTTTGTAAAACAGCGTTTTGAACAATAGATTTTGGTTTTGGGTGGTTAAAGAGAGCAACATTAGTCATTTATGATTTGGTGGGTGTCTTCAAGGTTGATTTAAGGCAAACTTTTTTTATTTAAATGAAAAAATATTTTAACGGTATTTATTTAAAAACAAAAAACTAACCATTTTTTCCAGAAACATTTTACTTTCTCTCGAAGTCTCGTAGATAAATTATTGTGATCGTAAAAAAAATTGAACTCGAGATTTTAATAATTGTTAATGTTTAATGACACCCTGAAACAGAAAAAGTTATTTTCATTCTACCGTCTGTCTATTTGTACCTCGGACTAGAGCCGAAACTATTTTATCGATGGAGCTAAAACTTGGTATCTAAGGCTATCATAAGTATCCCCCGAGGGATATTTGTAATTAGATTTCCAACCCTAAATTAAAGGGTAGTTAACTGAAGGTAAAAAAAACAACAGATTTTCTTAAAATTTGCTGCAACGATTTGGTTTGAATTTCATATCTACACATTGTTTATCACTATAAACATGATGGAAATTCTCATTTCCTCATTAATATGGTTTTCTAATTTTCTAATTTTAATCATTTATCCGCCATTTTTAAGATACGAAATAACCTATCATTGAAAAGTTGTACTAATATTAAAGATAAAATTATTTAACTTAAAATATATTTTTATAAAACCAATTATCTCTTAGATAAAAGCAAATATATATATTTTAGTTCAGGCCTATGAAAATGAATTTGATTCTTATGCTCTTTGAGGGACAAAGATGTTTCTCTTTTCTCAAATTTATGTAACAGACTTCCTAGTTCCCAATGCCATATAGTTGTACCGATCACGTCTTCTTGTAGCTACGGCAATAGAGGGTGGATGGAATCTAAGGAATTTAATATAGCAAAATTTAAAAAAATTACAATTTTAAGAAATATTTGAATTATTTATTCAAGGTAAACAACAGAGGTAGAAAAAAAAAAGGTCCTCACAAAGCAAACTAAAGAATGTTGAAAAACATATACATATGGCAGAGACTGCACTTGCGCAGTACATTTGAGAATATATTTCACAATCTCAAAGTAAATTATTCATTTATGTGAATTAGTCTGGAAGAGGCCCATTAATAAACAAAATCGTTAATATTATAATAAAGAGCTTAAATACCCTCTTTTAAACAGTTAAAAAAGCGCCTGAATCACCATTGTGAATTAAGACTAAATAAATTTAAATTTTAAGATTAAATTTAAATTTCAATTCTGATACAAATAAACAGCACAAAAGTTTGACTTTCCGACATAACTCAAACTTCTGTGGGACTATTACTTCTACCCCTTTTGAAGTAATGTCGACAAGATTTAGACTTGTTAATATTTAACATTATAATAGAAAACAAAGAAATATTACATTAGAATACCTGTAATTTCTCACTAAACGAATCGTTAATAATGTTAAAGTTAAAACTTATAAACCAACAAAAAAGAATTACTTTCATATTTTAATAATAACTAGTGGACCCGACAGACGTTGTCCTGCCCGAACGTTGGCTTTTCGTTTGGGTGGCATAATTGATTTCGATAATAAAAAAAATACTATGTGATCATCACAATTACAAATTCACAATGAACTTCAATTAGTGAGTTACACAAATATTACAAATTCAGTGTTTGTCAAGACAACATACAAAATAAAACATCTTTTATTTTTGGCATTTCGCCCACAACTCCACAAATATCAGCTGTATCGAAAAACAAACATAACTATGAATTATTCTCAGAAGTTCAATTATTCATAAACTTTTCAGAAGGTTTTGACGGTCAATTATTGATGAACTTATGATTTTTTAACGGTCAAGTATTAATATTATATTCATTATTATAAATATTGGGGGTGTTGGTGGGGGGGTGAAATTTTGAGGTTACATGTTCTGATATGCAAAAAATCT
>CABFWO010002286.1:70730-102235 GCA_902155825.1 Timema genevievae
GGGGGGGGGTTAAATTTTGAGGTTACTTGTTCTGATATGCAAAAAATCTTTTTAAACCCCCCCTCCAAAAAAAAATTCCTAGAACCCGATTGCAGCGCCACCTACCGGGTCCAATTGTGAATCCAAACCATCCACAGACACACTCAAACACACAGAAAATTTCATCAAAATCGATCCAGCCGTTTAGGAGGAGTTCAGTGACATACACCGGTACAGAAGAATTATATATATTAAGATCATTTCAATTTCATTTATTATAGTGCTGGCCAACAGTCGTAAGACCTATAACAGGACAGCACTGAAAATTACATATCAGAATATTGTAAATTTAAATATTATAGGCAGAACCTACATGATAAATTATTGATATGGGATTTCCAAAATAACTCTGAGTTTAGCTTTTCTTTTATGATAGAAGTCAAATTCAACAAATCTAGAATTGGCGCTATGGATATAACGACCTATTATTTGGCTTACCTTATAAGAGCTATTGAGAAATAATAATAATAATAATAATAATAATAAATTTTAAAGTTAAAACTAATAAACCAACAAAAATGGATTACTTTAATATTTTCTTCAAAGAAAATATGTATACAAAACATTACCTATAAAAAATCATCAAATTTTAAAGTTCAAACAATTATTGGTAACCACAATAAAAATAAAAATTTATATTTAAAATAATATTCCAAGCTAGAAAACGAATCAAAAGTGGCTACCTATTAACATCTCTAAAAATTACAAAGAGACTAGCGCCAAAGCGACAAAATAAAACATTAAGTGTTCCATAAAACATATTTACATTCAAAAATAAATCTACCAGTTCGAAATTACAGATGCCTACACTGAACGATTTCAATCACATAATTAATCTAATTGTTCAAAACACTCAAACCTATTATAGGTCGTTTAAAATTTAAATAATCATTAAAATATATAAAGTTTATATATTGCCATTCTGGAGCGATTACGTCCAAGTCCAGACAAGGACCTCTCGTGGTTGTGTCGGATATAATAGTCCACTATGCTAGCTGATTATGTTCAGGTCCAGAACTGGACTTCTCGTGGAAATGTCGGATGTAATAGTCTTATCATGCTAGCTGATTAAGTTCAAATCCAGAACAAGACTTCTCGTGGAAGTGTCGAAAATAATAGTCAACCATATTTGCTGAGTTCCCTCGTTATATAGGTCTATTTGATGGATACAGAGGTGGGATATTTTCATATTAAAATTACAAAGCCACATGGCTAACACGTGCTAACAACACTCTCTTGTTAGCAGCTGCCAAAACTTGGCTCGACACCAAGTCACTACGCCGGACACCTGGTGTGTTGGCTGTTTTACCTAGGTATGTCCATCAAGTCACGTACATTAGACAGCTGGTTAGTTGCAGTTCAACTTGGCCCGTTCCCAATTCACATAGGACTCACGTAGGACGGACATCTGGAGAGTCGGCAGTTAAACTTGGCCCGTTCCCAAGTCACTTAGGTTGGGCACCTGGTTAGTTGCAGTGAAAGGTTGTGAGTGACCCATTTGTTGCCCAGCCGGGCCAATCAGTGCATTTCTGGATTCCTTTATTGGAACATATTGTTGCTGCATCATTCATAGCTTGTTAGGACTTCTTTTCATTAGAGGATTTGGTGCGAGCAGGTTGGGCATGGAACTCGTGCTAAGCCAGAAGATACGAGTGAGTAAAGCACATAAATAAGACATAGTAAGTTTTGTAATCTTTGATAATGCAGGATGTCTATGAGTATCGGCATTATTTGTAGTGGGTAGTATTAAAGTAAACTAGCTAGTATTGCTTGTGTTACTATTGCAGGATATCTATATGCATTGGTTTATTTGGGGTAGGTAGCTTCCCTGTAGCATTAGGTTGTATTGCTAATGTTACATAGTGAGTAACATTATATTATTTATTTTTTTATCTTTGATGTAATATTTCTACAAAAATATAGAGACCTATTATTCCGTTTCACAAATTTTACGAGTTTTTAGTAAATGTCTGTTTTCAGACAAAAGTGGGAGAATGTTTGTGCGGTACACCGTACCACTTATTTTATTTAACATCACTTTTTGAAAATATTTTAACATGTATTTCTTAGAACAATTTTTATTAAAGTTTTTAATAGTTGTTATTATTTTGAACATTTTCTAAATAAATGCAATAAATAATTGTACATCTAACGTAATAAGGAATAACATAATATAATAAAAATGTGTTGAATAGAAATTGTTATATAAAACAAAAGTTAAGATTTATTCAAAACGTGAAATAAAATAAACAAAATTCTGCCAAAAGTTTTTTGTTTAAGTTGATTTTAAAATAACCTTGAAGACACAGACATAATCAAAAATAATATTTGTGTTCTCTTTCCCCATAATAAACAATTTTTGTTGTTGTTAAAAACGATTCTTTCCAAAGTGCTTTGTTTTCGGGATATTCTGTTGTTTCAAATTAAATGCCTCACTCGGTATACGCGTAATTTAGAACACGTTACGATACATTGACATTTTTCTTAAGAAATAACCTGTAATATAAAGAAAACATTTATTGGGTGTGTATTCTAATATGTTCCAATATTTGTCAAGAGTCGTCGGGTCGTATTGATAATTCAAATGATAGGAGATAAATTTACAGCTTCCAAGTGATGCTGACCCGCTAGTTGGGGGTGATTTCATCACACCCTACCCTGATTATCCCGTAGTTCTCCCCCACCTGACGAGAATATAATGGTTTGTTTGACACGAGGGGATGAAAAGGGGTCGGTTCATCTGGCGGGGAACTGGTGCGTGGCTAATGGATTGACACTCTGGCGGCGATCCTTCCATTCCGCCCAACCCCTGCGATCGCTCACTCGCGAATGTTTATTTGAAGCTGTCAAAGTGTCCGCAGAAAGAGCACCAACCCATAGAGCAATGTTTTTCAAACCGTGCTCCGCGGAGGCCTTGGTCTCCACCTTGGTTAGCTTAGGCGCCATGAGATCATTTAATTTTGTTTTTGTTTTTCACACTATAAAATTACATATGTAAAAGAGACTGTCCATTTTCTATTAAAATCTGAATAAAGGACATATGACATTTTCAACGAACTGTCTTTAAAAACGAAATAACATCTTAGAGAAATTTCAAGTAATTGTACTTTAAAGACAAAATCTCTGTGGGAAGAAATTACAAAATTGTTTATTGGCATATATATGGAATACTTTGGGTTAAGGAATGAAATACAGAATTCTGTATGGTTTTTATAACAACATATTTTTGGAGAAGATGTTTTCATTGTATACTTCTACAAAGAATAAATTTAGAACCAGGCTATGTATAGAAGATGATCTGCACTAACAGCTGACAACCATGACTCTAAACATTGAAGCACTTTGTGACCAAAAGTAAGCTTACCCAAGTTACTTATAAATAAATTTTGAATTTAAAAGTGAAGTATTTTGCACAAAATGTATTTTATCTTTAAATGTTTATTCACTTATTAAGTTCTAAAAGACCCTTAAACAGTAGACAGTATTTAACTGTCTTGATTGAATATTAATAACATTTATATGAAGACACAAGCATGTATTTTTTCTGATGCAAGGGCTCCTTCGATTTAAGAAGTTTGGGAACTCCTGTCATAGAAAAGACACGCTAGAGCTCGTATGGGCTCAAATAAAACCACAGTCAACAAGATTTTACATTAATTTACTTACAACCATTTCAAGATAAAATTGTCCCCACACTCAAGTTATTCAGTTATATTTTTAATTTTTCTGTACAGCTTGGAGAGAAAGTATTGTGATCATCAAAAAAATCAAAATCAATATTTGGTTTTAAACGAGGATTTTTAAAAATTTTAATATCAAACCCTAAATTTAAGGGTAGCTTCTTACTGAAAGGTAAAAGGAGAAAAATCAATTTCCTTGAAATTAGTTCTAATGATTTTAATTAAATTTTATATCTAGACACTATTTAACATAATAAACAAGATGGAAACTCTCATTTTCTTATGAAAATAACTTTGACAGTACTTTATATGAGAGAAATCTTCCAGTTTTCATAATTTCTCTACAACTATTTGAGGTACGAAATAACCTATCATTGTAAATTTGTAGTACTATTAAAAATAAAATCTTTTATTTTGAAACATATTTTTACTAAATCAATTATTTCTTACCTATAAGCATATATACATATATATATATAATTTTTAATTCATGTCTGAAAATGGTTGGTGCACAAAGATGGATCTCTTTTCTTAATTTTTCTGTAACTGAGTTCATAGTTACCAATGCTATAGAGTAGGTCAGTAACAGTGTTTCATTTATGATCTTTGGTGTAGTGTTTCTACAACAATGTATGAACTTGTTATTTCGTTTCACAAATCTTACGAATTTTTAGCAAGTGTCTATTTTAAGATAAAATATGGAGAATGTCTGTGCGGCGCACCGTAGCATTTATTTTTATATCCACCCATGACAAATAGGTATTGGATTATGTTTATTATTATTTAATATTCAATCGTCAAGGCATTGTTCCAGCTATCAGAAATTTTTAAGGCTTTCATCGGTGAAACAGCAAATAAACTTAAGCCGTTTATGGCTAGGTTAGGGTTTGAATCCCAGCTTGTGTACTAAAGATGGTTTGCCCTAATTGGTTTCAATCTCTTCCTCTCTCTCCACACAAATAGGGCTACACTTTCTATAAATTCAGTAGTTTTCATTTCTAGTACATTAGTGTACTTAGTCAGTAGGCTGAAATTTAAAAAATATATTAACTAAATAATTTTATAAGAATGAATAAAGATTTATCATAGTGAAGATAGTTTGAAATCAAATTTGATTGATAAAAATACCACTTTGGAAATCTTCCGAAATAAGCCTTCTGCTGAAATCAAGGAGGGAGTAAATTATTCATGACAATTCCAACCATTAATTCCAATCTGCACTACACCGTCTATTTTGATGTTACTATGAATTCTGTTTGAACATGGCGGGGATTTGGATGGATTTTAGTTTAACTACAATCTGGAAATATTAAATATTATACAATGGAAATTATCATTCACCACAGATATTCTGCCGTTTATAGGTATTATTTTAAGTGTATATACAATTTATTTTTCATTTATTTGCGATATTTAACCTGCACTATAATATGAACCGACTGATTTTATGAGCACATGATTTAAAAATTAACTTAAATCCAGTACAGGCACAACACCCAGCCCCCATACGTTAGTTCATCATTGTATAAGAGGAAAACAAAATTTAACCACTGATCCATTTTTCAGCCTAACTGGGAATAAAACCCGGGAATCTTAGCTCAGGAGACAGACATGCTACCAACTTAACTAAATAGTCGAACTATATTCTAAATTATAATATATTGCCTAGTAATACATATGGTTTACAATAAACCAGAAACGGCCCACACGTCGATCACGATCTACCGGACAATCGAGGCATCAATTTTGCTCGATTACTGACGTTTAGTGAGCGAGTAGCTGCGCCAATCGACTGACAGAGGGCAGAGTGAGACGCGAAACCGGCTGTCTCTTACAATTGCGTAACGCTTTCAAACCATCAGTACCATTTGCATCTTCGTGTGAGACTAAACTTTTGTTAGCCATTGTTTTTGTTCTTTGAACGATTTTGATAATAGGGTTGTTTTTGTGAAGTTTCGTGAAAATTGTTGCTCCAAAAAGACCTGTAATTTATCACTTTAATCAAGAATGGTAAGTGGACTTCTTTTTCGTTATAGTGAAAGATAAATGTTGCTGCTTAGTATATAAAATTATCGTGGCGATATCAAAGGAGAGGAATTCGGAAAGGAACTTTAAATCACCCCATGGTAAATATAAGTATTATTTTTTAACCAAGTGACAAAAGAAAGAATTATAGGAACTGAAATCTTGATTGATTGCACAGTGATACATACTCTCATTACCAAACGCTCAATAGAAGGCTGAAACCTTCACATTCTTTAAAGTGAATCATAAAATATTAACAAAATGTAGACCGTTATCTTATGGTGAATATATCAAGGCTATTTTCGTGGAAATGGAAGATTAATATTTGAAAATTTTAAGAAAAAGAATAAAATAAAAATCGACCTTCAAGATATGGAATTATCTTTGAATACTGTCATGAGACGTATCGAAAAGATGAGCTAAAATGTAAATGATCAACTAGTATAAGCTATCGATCACAGTTTTTCATATTCTTTGCAAATGAATCAACGGAAGTCGATGACGCCACTCAACAACTTTTATGCTAAATAAGAACTGAAGGGCATGATTTCATTGAAAGGAAGAACACGAGGTCTTGATATTTACAACGGATAAAAGGAGCAGATTAATAATATTAAGTTGTTTTTATTTAAGTTAGTGTCAATAACCACCAACAGAGCAGTGGAAATTTTAACAAATTCATAACATTGCTTCAGAAAGATGAGGATTTTTCTGATTTCTTAAGCTATAGTTACATCATTCATCAGAAAGTCTTAGCAAGCAAGAGGCATAATACAAAATGAGTAGTAAATAAATATTTGAAAATGGATGAAAATGGATGATAATGGATCCTCAAAACTGATCTTCCCGATTCAGATCCGTTAACATATACTTTGGACATACAATGACCACTACTCCAGACACCCGGTATAAAACAAAAGGACAAGAGCAATCCAGCGAGGCTACACCAAGAAAGGCCTCCAAACGGAAGTCAGTAACTACGTTTACGGTCGCATGGTCTGTGTCTGTTGCAAGATAAAATGATACCTAGCTAACAAGCCTCTATGGCCTCGCAAACTCAGACAACCTTGGAAAGTGATAGCCCTCGAAATCATGGGACCGTAATGACAAATCAAGAAAGGAAAAGGGTTCATCGTGATGATCCCTGACCTATTTTCCCGGTGGTAAAATCCTTCCCACCGGCATCCACAGAGATCAGCCAGCTACTTCCAATTATGGAAAAACAGGTATTCCCGTGATGGGAATATCCAAAACACCTCCTGTCCGAATATGGTCCGCAGTTTGTCAATCAAGCCTGGGCGAATGCTTTTCAGAAATGAAACGTTGAAACCTGGACCACCCTAATCAACCACCCTCAAGCTAATCCCGCCGAAAGAAGAAACCAGAAACTAAAAAGAATCCGGCTAGGAATCGTGGAAAATCACAAAAAATGGGATATACATGATCCCCTTCACTCTTATGATATCAGTAAAATGAGGCCCGGCGATGTCCCATAGGGAAATACTGCTTGCCTGGACCCTATGTAGTGGAGACTTGAAACTCCAACAAGAGTACCTGCAGGAAAAAAATCACGCCCGCCCAGGAGCCGACCAAAGAGAAGAGCAGGCCCAGCGTAACCAGACAGTGTATTAGCTGTGGTACACTCAACCACCAACTCACCAAGCTAAACTTTTCCAACATCGTCAATCTGGTGTTTGTATGGACACATTCCCTCTCTAAAAGCAACGGAAAACTACCAATTTGGTTTTAATCACATATTGGGAGGGGTCTTACTTAGTTTTTAGAAGAATAAGTAGAGTCTATTGGTTCACCTACCCAAATGGCCAAATCTGTATAATACATAGGGTACAACTACATCCCGCTTACCAGAAATGATGGAAGCACCACGACTAGCTGGGAGGAATCTGCGGTTATACTTATGGATACATTGTTGCCTGATGTTAAGAAGGATGAAGATATGGAAGTTCACAGAAGGATGAGAGAGGAGATGGAATGGTATGAATAAACTAATGAAGAGCAAGTAGAATCGGTTAATCGGGATGAGGTAGTCAGGAACATTGACCTCATGGGTCGAAAGAAGGCACATGAACCAGGGGGGATAAAGGTCGAGAGGCTACAAAAGACAGTGGACCTAATCCCTCCTTAACTTGCGGCGATACTAAACGAATGCCTCTCTCAGGGGAGAATCCTGAACATCTGAAAGCAGAGTGAGGTAATCGTGATAAGCAAAGGGGAGGATAAAGACCCACTGATTCCTAAATCATACAGACCAATTTACCTGTTGAATACTGTAGGACAGCTACTGGAGAAGATCTTATGTGAGAGACTGTTGAGACACAGAACAGTTATGGGCATACACCAGCAACAGTAGGGTTTTCAAAGAGGTAGGTTAACAAATGACTCAATCTGTGGAGCAATGGAACTGATTGACTCAGACACCGATAAGTATGTCATGGATGGATGGAACCTATGGTATCCGTCACTTTCCAGAAGGCTAAGATAAATACAACGTCCAGGAAACTTATATAGGACCTATAAGGACTATTGCCGTAACAGGTATGGCACCCAGAGATGTCCGGGAAATATGACTCAGAAGGTTCTGACAAAGGGATACCTCCAGGGGTCGGTCTGCAGGACGATCTTCTGGGATGTTGGGTTGGAACTGGTACTGTACTTATTGGAAGGAATACCTGAGACGAGGGGTGTAGTCGCCCTCGTAGACGACCTTCTATTAGTAATAAAAGGTAAATCTAGGAGGAACTTAGAGAAAATGTAACCAGGTAATGGAAGAACTTGACACCTGCTGTAAAAGTGTCAAGTTGAAAATGATACCGGTGAAGACGACATACATGCTGTTCAGAGGTAAACTAGCCCGAAATCTGATCATAAACGTCGATGGAAAGAAAATAAGAAGAAACCATACGGTCAAATACCTGAGAGTCACCCTCGATGTGAAGAGGAACTTCATGGCACATATGGAGGAAGTGATGAGGAAAACACTATTGGTGATGAATAAGATTATAAGCATGGGACAAAGGAGGCTTAGCCTACCCATGTGGATAGTAAGGTCATACCACCAGATGATACTTCTATCCATTGCAAGCTATGGTACGTGCATCTGGGCTCACAGACTAAACAACGTTGTACAGGCCCGAAAGATCAGAGAGTTGCAGAGGAAAGGATAGATATCGAACACATTCAGCCATCCAGGGGTCTAGTTCACTTCATCACGGGGAAAGGTCCTTACTCGGCATCCCTGAGAGAGTACGGGCTGGTAGAATTGGGAACATGAGAATGTGGTGAGGAGGGAACGCCGGAACATGTGGTTTTTGAATGTATCCGTACGCTCGAGGAGAGAAGGAAATATCAGAGAGAGATTCAAGTTAGACTGGTCGGTTACATATTTAGGGACACAATTCAGTGGAAGTTCCTAGAACAAATGGCACAGGAAGCGTCAGAAGGAGCTAAGACTGCTTACATAGACATATTGAACTAGGTTAGGGGAAGACTGAGTTGGGACGACCATAAGGACGTAGACAAGGACAGTGACACGGAGAGTGAGACTGACACGAACACTGGTGTGGTCTCAGTGGAGAGTGAATAGAGTAAAGAGGATTGTCGATGGGGTACAAACTTATAACAATCCTTGAGGGAGTAAAATTCTGTTGCCGGGGGGAGCAAAGACGAGCCTTGGGAACTGGTATTCTAGTTTGGCTGATGAGTCTGGAGGAAGGCAGGGGATGTCCCTCTATTATGGAAGATGATTCCAGCCGAATAAGAATAGTTGGAAGAAACGAGGACACTGAGGGGTACCCTACGCTGGAGGATCCACCATCTTGGAAACAAGAGAAGTGGATTGGGGCTGATGGGCACTCAGGGTCAAGATGGAAAAATGTGGCTGTTATACGGTCCCCTGGTACCATTGGGGCATGAGGATATCCCGGGTGGGAAATAATTAAGTATAGCTAGGTTAAGCTAAGCTAGCATAGTTGAATTAGGGAAGGGGGAGATAGGTAGGAGGTTAGAATAGGAAACTTCAACTACAATCGGTCGTGAGGGAGAGTCAAAAACAAGTGGTAACTAGATAGTGTACGGAGCACCAATTCCTATAGGGCGCCTCTCCAGATGTCGGATAGGTGGATGCCGCCTCCACTGGGCGCTTTGTGGGCCCTGGAGTTAAATCTAGGGAAATATGGGGGGCCTAGAAGGAGAGGGTAGTGGGAGAGTAATATACTTGGGGCTGACAAACTGAAAAGGGAAGTAGTCGTAATTTACTGTAGGTAGTTTAAGAGCCGAACCTTTTTGTTTTCTTTGTTTAAATAAAAGGAAATGTTTAAATTTAAAGAGTCATCTAGTTATTATAGAGAAAAAAAAGGCCAGGATTTAAAATTAATAAGATACCAGGCATATTAAAATTAAGAAATGAAAAACAAAACAAAACCACAAAAACATCCCACACAACTAAGGAACCCAACCGGAAGATGATTTCCTCCGGATGATGAGCATCCATGAGAACTTACCCAAACTAGGTGTCAAACGGCACCCTCGGAAGATATGGAAGCAGGTCCAAGCAACTTTATCCCAATAAGCATTCCATAGGATAAACAGTTGCGCCCTCGATATCACCATGTATATCGATCCTGGGCTTATTAAAGTGAGCGCAGTTTGCTTTTCAGGTAACGTGACCCTTCCAGTGAACATAATCAGCGGTAATCTTACTAGTTCGATAGTAGTACTCATATAACAGATCACCTCAAGGTATCCTCCAAACACAATACGCAACTATTTTGTAAATGGCCCCTGATACTGTAAAACTGCAAATAGGTATAACAAAATCGTTCAAAGAAATATCTAAATATATATAATAATTTGAAAAATACTGCCCCGGCAGAAGTGAAATATGTATTTTTTTACTGACTTTGTAAACTTGTAGTATCTAAGGAATAACTGTGTAAAGGAAAGAATATCTTGTAATGATTATGTAACGCTCGGCCAGCCGCACGCAAGAACTTCAACAAGAATATATATATATATGTATGTCTGTGTGTGTGTGTGTGTGTGTGTGTGTGTGTGTGTGTAAGGGAGGTTGTTACACCCTGTACTAATCAGTGAATATTTCGTTTTGGCTTAACCTCTGATATATGTAAATTGATACGCTCTTGCACACACCACCCCTAACAGACCAACACTGCCAAGAGTTCCCACTGGGAGAGGCAGGTACACACGCATCAAACTCTCTCCTCTAGTGAAGGGGTAGGCGCTCAGCTTAACAGACCTCCCTTTCAGCCAGACGTAGGGGTATGACGCTTCTGTGAGGCGTATATAAGCAGCTGGCACACAGTACTAGTTATCAGTTTTGTAGTGGGTCCAGCCACCAGTGCACCAAACCTTAAACGGTGACTAAGTTGTTGGTACTCGATTGGTTATCTCTCTCTCTTAGCCACCTCATTCCATCTCACCATCATTCCATCACACACGTCTCAGTGTGTGGAGGTCATACCACCTCCACCTCACCACGCTTCAGTGTCAAGGTCTTTTCACCTCCACCTCACCACACTTCAGTGTGCTGAGGTCCTTCTCCCTACACTTCACCATGCCACAGTGTGCCGAGCTCCTTCCCCCTCCATCACACTACATATCAGTGCGCTGAGGTCTTTCCCCATTCCATCTCGCCTTCCACTCCACTTAACTGCACTGTTGTGTGCTGAGATCCTTCACCCTTCACCTCACCATCCCCCTCACCACACCACGCTTGTATGGTGAAGTGCTTCCCCAATACAGCACCTAGGTATACCCCTCTATCTTTCCCTTTGCATCAATTGATTCAGGAAAGGAGCAATGCACTGAAGAAGATGCGTGGGTGAGCCAAGGGGGCCCGCGTTGCATTTCATCTAAGCGCGGTTGACGTCAGCCTCCCGCCTCGTGTGGAAGATTCAACTTATAACAGTGGCCAGTTGTTTGAATGGGTCTCCACTCAGACGCGGGCGTGGGTAACACTTACTCTGTCTGAAAGGGGCCTAAGGGTTAAATTTTAAAAATTTTGGTATGCTCCCTCTTTATATGAATTGAAAACCTGTTGTAAATCCTAATTTCTGTTAGCTTGTCATTACAAACCTCAATTGCCTGAAAGTTTGAGGCTTTTTCATAACTTTGGTTCGATGCTTGGGTACTTTATCTGCTGTACTATACGCCTACTTATGAATTTATATTTCTGTCAGTACTAAATAGTACTAGTAATTACATTTTTACTAAAAAAATCAATTTCAAAATTTATTTTGAAATATAATTATATACTTTTATTTCATTTAGAGAAATGTTTTAATCAAAGGTGGCAATTTCGTAATCTATCGAATGCATCTGTTTGTGCAATGAACTTTGGTTAATTTTGTATTTTCATTAGGCCTATTTGAAGAAAGTGCAAATTTATTAAATAAATGGATTATTTACCGGGAAATTAGATACAATATTAAGCTTAAAGAACCAAACGTATTGAAGGAAGTTTCTTATTTCTTTGTTTTACAACATTGAAAATGTGGATCATTTTATTAATTTTCACTTTTCCTCAACCCCTAGACAAGAGAAATATTGTTATCGTCGAAAAATTGAACTCTAGATTTTGATTAATGTCGACGTTTCATAACCTATTGAAACCGAAAAAGTAGTTTTTATGTTGACGTTTGTCTGTATCTCGGCCTATAGCCAAAATCATTTTAACAACTAAAATAAAATAAAAAATATTTGGAATATAAGGTATTTTTTATAAAACCAATAATTTCTTATGAGCAAATATATATATTTTTATTCCGTTCTTTGAAAACAGAACTTGATTTTTTGCTCTTTGGTGGATAGAAATGTCCCTCTTTTCTCAATGTTTCTACAGGGGGACTACCATTACATCGCATGTCCATTACATCGCGTTTTTGGTATAAACACATTGCAGTCCCATCACGTCGCGTTTCCCCCACCACTTTACACACAGCTAACCCTACTCTGACATACAACCAATAGGAATGAAGGGGCGTATGTATACAGTTACATCACATTACAAATACTTTGCGTGTCAATTATATCTCGTTTTGCTAGGATAGTGTGCCTGACTCTCACCTCAGACTCTCTTTGAAGTTGGGCCTGATTGGAAGGATAGTGAGCCTGGCTCTCCCTTCTGACTCTCACTTTGAGGTTAGGGCTGATTGCAAGGTTAGTGTGTCTGACTTTCACCTCAGACTCTCCCTATGAAGGTAGGGCTGGTTAAAAGGATAGCGTGCCTAACTTTCCCCTCTAACTCTCACTATGAAACTAGGGCTGGATGAAAGGATAGCATGCCTGACATTCCCCTCTATCAAGGTAAGGCTGGATGCAAGGATAGTGTACCTGACTCTCACCTCAGACTCTCCCTATGAAGGTAGGGCTGGTTGAAAGGATAGCGTGCCTGACTCTAACCTCTGACTCTCACTTTGAAGGTGGAGCTGGTTGGAAGGATAGTGTGCCTGACTCTCACCTCTGAATCTCACTTTGAAGTTGGGGCTGGTTGCAAGGATACCGTACCTGACTCTCAACTCAGACTCTCACTTTGAAGGTGGGGTTGGTTGGAAGGATAGCATGCCTGACTCTCACCTCTGACTTTCACTTTGAAGGTGGGGCTGGTTGAGAGGATAGTGTGCCTGACTCTCACCTTTGACCAGCTAACTTTGAAGGTGGGGCTGGTTGAGAGGATAGCGTGCCTGACTCTCAACTATGACTCTCACTTTGAAGGTAGGGCTGGTTGAAAGGATAGCTAGCCTGATTCTCACCTTTGACTAGCTTACTTTAAAGGTGGGGCTGGTTGAAAGGATAGCGTGCCTGACTCTCAACTCTGACTATCACTATAAAAGTAGAGCTGGTTGAAAGGATAGTGTGCCTGACTCTTACTTTGAAAGTGGGGTTGGTTGAGAGAATAATATAGATTATTCAAAACTTAAATAAACTTCACCATAACCGAAACGCCTAGGTAACTGGATCTACAAAACTCCTAAAATAAATACACCATAATTTTATTTTTTACTTCCCTGGAAAAAAGTTTTCTAGATAAAAAGGTATATCTTTAATTTGTAGATTATATTCTTATTTTATTATTTCATCTTTGCTTCTCGTTGCACCACAGCAATTAGAATTTATAAATTCAAGTCTAAGAGTTTTTTTAAGGACATTAGATTTCTGGCAAGCTAGAAACTCTCCTCCTTCCAAGGGGATTCAGTTGACTCTTCATCCCTATTAGTTATACGTCAGAGTAGGGTTAGCTGTATGTAGAGGGGAGAAGAAAATGCGACGTGATGGGCCTGCAATGTAATGGACATGCGATGTAATTGTATACACCCGTTTCTACAACATAGTATATTATTTTATTTCTGCTCTTTGATGAATTGTTCTAGCAACAACGTATATTATTAATTGATTTAACAATCTTAGGAGTTTAAGCTAAAAGATAAAGAAAGTCTCTGTGGTGCAACGTAGGTACCATTTATTAAATTTTAAAATAGTTAATTTTAATTTATTTAGCATTTCTTAAAACATGCTAAGATTGTTTCTCTG
This sequence comes from Timema genevievae, assembly GCA_902155825.1. Classification (NCBI taxonomy): domain Eukaryota; kingdom Metazoa; phylum Arthropoda; class Insecta; order Phasmatodea; family Timematidae; genus Timema; species Timema genevievae. The sequence continues at coordinate 85,043 of CABFWO010002286.1, forward strand.
GTTTTAATTTCACCTTTTTAAAAACTATAATACATAAAACAACTCGACAATACGACTTCTGATTTGAAATCCGTTACCTACTTAAGCTAAGTGTTATTCATGGAATGACACGGGATGGGGAAATGTATTTCTAATGGACGACTGACACACAAACTGACTTTGTAATTAGGTATGTGAAAAGCTCTGTAAGAAAGAAGATTCTTGCAAAATGAGTATTTTAAAATAATGATATAATCGGATCGCCATATGAATAACTTTACTTGACGCTTTAAAAAGTCAACAAAACTACTGCTTTGAATTTACAACCAAGCAACGTGCTTTCCAACTGTCATTTCCGAAGGATTATATACATTTTGACAAGTAAAATAAACATTTAGGCCCAATCTTACAATGTCACGTTATTCTATTCGTTAGGGCTTAACATAAGGTTAAGTGATAACAACCACAACTTTTGATTTTACAATGTTTGGTTAGCGCTAATGTCCACGTAAAAGTGCTCGTAATGTTAACGCGAGGTCTACCTTCCGGTTAGCAAATATAACGTCTACATTAACAACGTTAAAGACACCGCCATATTGTTTTCAAGGCAACTGCTACTATTAAAGTTAGGTTACATTTATTTGTATTATGAAATGGGTGATTTATTGTTTGATTATGATGACTTTGAAAATGAGTTTCAAGTTCTACGGAACCCAAGACTTTAAAGACCGAAGAGATACAGTAATTGGAATGAAAGAATTTCCTAAAATTTTTAACGAGGAAGAATCATTTAACGTTTTCGTTTGTATAAAAATAAAGTTTTAGAAATTCTTTAAGTGAATGGACACCAGTTAGAACTGTTTATTTTAAATCGTTTGTTTGTATTTATCTATTAATTCAATTAACAAAATTGCTTCTTCTTTGCTAAAAATTAAATTTCGTGTTTAGTATTTTCAACAAACGTTTTAGCAGACAAATAAATATGATAAAATATACCAGATAACCTTAAACAGTCTTAATAAATTGGATTTGCTTTGATCGATTTGTTTTCATCACAGTTCCATAGACGTTGTAATGACTTGCTTATATTCTCAATGGTAAAATTAAGCCAATCAAAAGCTTTGAAACAAATCTAGTGCTCCGAGAAAGTTAACGATAATAACTAATGGAAGGCACCTGTTCGTAATTTGACGAGCACATAAAAATAGTATTGTAAAACACAACGCCAAGTTTAACCAACGGTTAGACTTTACGAACAGTTAAGTTACGAGGACTTTGACGAGACATTGTAAGATTGGCCCTTAGTATCATTTTTGGTTAACAATGACTATCTTAGATGCACTTTGGTTATACACTAGATTCGCGGCTATCCGACCTAAAGTGGTGGAAATCCGGACCGGATATCGGAAAAGCCTAGTAATACGGAATCCTAGCGTAAATAATTTCAGTAAAGATTTGACTTTTGTAGCTACACCTCGAGTACATCTCCCTTGAAATATCTTCTGTTTCCAGCCAAATAAAAACAGTGCTGCTATCTACATCTCCCTTGACACAATTTCTGTTTTCAGCCAAATCAAAATAGTGCTGCTATCTACACCTACCTTGACACAGCTTCTGTTTCCAGCCAAATAAAAACAGTGCTGCTATATAAATCTCCCTTGACACAGTTTCTGTTTTCAGCCAAATCAAAACAGTGCTGCTATCTACACCTCCCTTGACACAGCTTCTGTTTCCAGCCAAACTAAAACCGTGCTGCTATCTACACCGACCAAGGATATGCGACTGCAATAATACTGTACCATACGCCAAACGAATGCATAGCAGTTATGATTTACTGTTTCCAAGATAACAGTTTTAAGGCATTTACGATCGATTTAAAAAAATTAATAACTAGAGGATATGTACTGGGTTGTTTATTTTAAATTTCTCTTGTTAACACCAAGAACCGGGATAGATGATATGGAGGGCCAGATAATCTTGATTAAAGTGTATTCCAAAAGATCCTGCCATGTCCGGATCATGCCAGAATAAAATTAATTAATGATGAGGATGTATGTTACCTCCTTGACGGTGACGTCAGTCTCCATGATGATTCCCTCGTCAGAAGCCTCCTGGGAGTAGTAGTGACTGAAGGGGGCTCCGGGTAGAGGTACTGGCTCCACGTGACCTGTCTTGCCATGGTAGCGCAGCAGGTACGCGGTCCAGCACACATACCTGCACAGCGACACGTTTGGTTACAAGTACCTGAAATTGAGTTCATTTCCTTTGTTTCTCTTTATTTGAACTAAGGATCAATCTCACTAAAATATGTTTTGTTTTAAGTATCAACCAATATATTTCTTTCCTATCATGCTCAGTGAACGTATATTTTACAGAGTGTAATATTGAGTCCAGGTGACGGGAAACGCTCTCAATGAATGTATAGTTGCGCGGGTCAACTATATACCGGACGTACAGCTTATAAATCGTTATATTATGTGTACAACAGCACCGTCCATGAAGTCAACGAGGCAACAATTTGAAGTATGTGCACCCCTCCTAATTTCTACTGAGTTGGAGTCCACTCTTCAATGTCTCACTCGTTTTGATTTTACTTCTGTTTCAGACAAGCCTGGTTCCTGCTAAAGGGGCATTTCATAAGACAATCTGTTGGTTGGACCTACGCAGGTAGGTAGCACACACAACTTTACACAAACAACAAATATATAATTGCTTATCATGTAACATTGTGCTACAATAGGACTCGCCCCCATGTAAACCTTCTCACGTAACTCGCCCTTTGGATTCATACTACCCGCTCCAAATAGTATAGAAACTAATAAAATCCCTAAAATAGTACTCTTCTCTATTGTAGTTCTCGTAGTTTGGTACAACATAATAGACAATTCTGAACAATATTCAATAATAATTCAATATGATAATATCCACTCTACAAATAAATCTTTTCATGTACTTACCGAATGTATCTTCTGGGTAGAGCAACCACCAAGACGGACCAACACCTATAGAAGCCTAGTACGGGGAGTTGACCAAGCGAGCTATGAGGTTCCAACAGCTGATGTCCACACCGATTTGATCAAAGCAACACTGAAATGGGCCATGCAGAACTTGCCTCGACTAGAGGAAGACTGCTTACCTGCCCTCTGATGGGAGAAACATGAACTACGTCCACAGCATCAGGTGATCGAAGAAATGTTCTAGAAGGCGGATGGAGCTCTAACAACAAATGGGCTACGTGACTATCAAATGCTTCTAGAAGGACGTCACCGACAGAATGTTCTTTTCCCCAACCTTGCGTCCCTAGCAACGAAAACCCTATATAGAGTGATGTTCGTGTATTCTAAAATGACTATTCAATCGACACTTGATGGAGGAGTGCTGCCATGGACCTCGACAATGTCAGGATAAACTTTCATATTCTACGGACTTAAACTATGGCAATTTATATTTTAGACTCTAATTTAAATTTAACATTTAGTGTTAGCCAAGTTGGGCGGCGTAATTATTCTATTTAATAATATTTTTTACCGGAATATTTATTTTGAAATAAGACTCTATATTTTGTCTGTCGCCACTTGGGCGCTAGAGTCTGCTGTATTTCTTGAACTTTCTTAGATAGCCACAATTATTGGTTAATTTGGTGTTGGACGCATTAAAAATAATTCTTTTTGAAATTGTGGTTAATAGTAATTGTTTTGATTTTTGTGATTTATATTTATATAAATGAATTTTTGTAACGTAACCTTTTTGACTGATAAAATTAATATTGAGATTAATTTTATATTAGAACATTTTCAAATCTTTTTTCTAAGCTTTGTTTCTAGTAGTGTGTTTTCTTTAAATTCACAAGTAAGTGTACGTTTCCAAATTTTGTGTCGAGATCAGATAGTCCCGCAGGAGTTTGACTAAAGTCTGTTAGCCAAACTCTCGTGTGTTTTAAAATGTCTAATAAATATTTAATATTTATTAATAAATTTTTTTGAAGTCTGCATTCAGTGGTGTGAATCAGACACTTTCGGAACAGTGTAATAAGGCCCATAAGGCTCTTATGTGGATATTATTTGCTTTAATTTGTGTACTTTAATCAACTTTATGGGTTGTTCTGTCTCTTCAAGACTGACCCATTTGATTGTAAGAGATATTAAGTATGAAGGAATATTCTCTTTAGTTAACTGTGCAAAAAAAAAAAATTGTTTATTTTTTTTTATTTTCAACAGAACTCAATTTGATTTTTGAGACCATGTAAAGATTTCTGCTTTGCTGTTATTGCTTTAAATAAACCATTTATATTGTTGTTATTAAATCTTGCATATGATTGCCCTTTTTATATGTTCCTTAGATTACGCCCTCTCCCTTTTATATTATTTGTGGTCGTAAATAAAAGGATGTAGAGTGGGGTGTAACAATCAAATAATCCAAGAATTTATATACAGTGTTGTAATTTAACTTCTGGCTCATGGCCCAATTAAAACGATATATATTATATTAGACGATTAAACCTCGTATTATCGATGCGGTTATATATACATACATATTTAATGATTGGCCTCTTCGTTAATGTACTGAAGCTGATTTAAACATTTATGTCTGTTATTTTACAAATAATTCGTTACTAACTTTTTTAAAACAAACATAAATTAAATATTATTTCTAGATATATGAATAATTTTTCAATCTAAAAACTAGTTTTGTAATCATAAAAATTCTTAATTAATCTTTCTTGTTGCAATTTATTACCATTATTTTTATTTTTAACAAATATGTCGGTTTTGGGGCTCAATTTTTAAGAGGCGGATTTTCTTTTGTTTCAAAAATATAATATTTTCAAAAAAGAAAGTAAAGAAAAAAAATTTGGTGAAGTTTGATAAGAGACTCTTTGTACTTTTCATCCGTGTACACACATTTTTAATTTGAAGCTTCGGCTAGGTGATAGAGCCTTCCAGAAACTGGTATGTCGTTTGTGGTATTTTTCCTCTACTAAAGTGAATGGGTAAAGGAAGACAAAATTTAAAGTATATATACTGAAATTTCAGTAGAAAAAAAAGTAGAAATCCATAAATGAAAATACACCTAAGTGCATACGTTTATGATTTGAACTCTGTTTTCACCGGGAAAACAGTAAATCATAAACGTATGCTCTTAGGGTGAAGCCACTGTCCATTTTTGGTTCTTTTGTTACGTTGAGGTAGTTCCACTATTTTCTTTTGTCTACCAGGCATCTTCAACAAATTAATACGGGGATATCAACGAACAGTACTATATTTACCTCCCGTGAAAGGTGAGTTTTAACAAGGTATTCATTCAGTTAAAGTACATTTTTCACCTAGACCGTAATGATATTTAATATGTAGTCTTATTTTATGTAATTAATTTTTGTTCTATTCCACCTTGATTTAGAAGCAGGAAGATAATAAATCTATAGTTTCCATAAAATCACAAACTCATCTAAAAACTCTCCTCCTCCTCCTTGGACCTCAGCTGTATTCTCGCGTGGGAATATTTTTGTAGAATTAATTTCCATTGTCCTACGGTATTCAGTACAGTAATAAGAAACTCTCAATGTTTTAATTGATTTGCAAATAATATCGAAGACGGGATCGTGTTTTCCCTCCAAGTCAATGTAGTCTATTCCCAGGTTCCCCATTTGGAAAAATATCGAATGGGACGCGTCCCCGAATCCCCATAGGCCGTGACGCTCGTGCTATCAATGATTCAATTATCTGACAGTTGTAGAGAGAATCATGATTGTGAATTTGAAAGGAATGAGCTAGCATTTGCTACTACGTGATTCAAGCCCTCTTTAATGCCTCCAATGACAGTTTTCTACACTAGCAATGTGAACGTTCATGCCATAAGCACTATGGGGTACATGACTTCGAAACTACTCCAGTCTAGGTCAGTGTTCTTCAACCTGAGGTATGCGAATATATCATAGGGGGCACCTACGTCAAATTTAAGAATATTTATATATGCGTTACCTTCAAAACACGATTTCAGAACAAACTATATAGTACTAGTCTGAATCGATACATCCTAAGAGCCTCAGGATGTACTAGTTTAGCCAAGTCTAAATTAGTTGATCAGGAAATTTTAGTCTAACTCGTAGGATAAACTAATATTGTCTAAAACGTCAGGATATATCGGTTTATCCTACAAGCGGCAGGAGGTATCAGTTCGGCCTAGTCCGGTTTAGTTTTTCCTGGAATTGACTTTGGACGATAACGCTATACATATATTATTATTTCATGATACACTGTAAAAAATCAAGGGAATATTTATCGCTAGCCACAAGACACCTGGAAGATAAGAAAATGCAATCTGGGAGTGACATATTTTAATCTCTCTCTTTCCCTAGCTTTCTTGGATGTAGATCATAGTATATTTATAGCTCGCATTATTGACCAACACTTTGTTTGAAGACAATATATCTGGGTCTACGTGAACGAAAGTTTGAATACAAATGGTGTGATTCAGGGTGGTCCAACGTTTTTCATCTAATCATCCGTTTCCTCCGCGGGCCGAAGATACAAGACGATCAGTAACTTAAAAAGTAATACTTTGATTGAATAGTAGATATTCACTAGATATATAAAAGCAAACTACATATGACTTTTTTTCACTTTTTGAAGATAATATCACTGAGGTGAGCTCCAACGGACCTCAGGCAAATCTCAGCACGTTGCCCATCACTTTCCTCAGCATATATCGGCTAATTATTTCCACCCCAACCTGTATAAGCCTACAAGCAACACTTAATGAACAATTACGTTCAACAATTATATATGCATTATATTTTAGGTTAGTATAATATTTCAAATTTTACAGTCAAATAAAAAGTTTATTAATCTCCTAAAAAGTGTTATTAAATACTTATGCACGCACACAAATTTTCACAAAATAGCTTAGCATTATAAATTTATATTTACACATATTTTTACTAATCGAATAAATGTAGAGTAAATAATTAAATTGAAACATTATTTAAATAAATATTTATATTCGGATCATTAACTATTTCACAACACGCTCCAGTGGCACCATGATCAAACGCGCTACTCTCGTTTTAAATTGGACTGGCGAAGAAGGAGAGATTGGGTCTCGATACCAGTCGGGTGCACTGATGGTTGTTTTCTTAAACGGTTGGCCACTATTCTTTCACGCAAATGTGTGTGCACTTCCTGTAAATTAAGCCTTTCTAATCCCTAAAACATTGGTGTTATTAGTAAATAGGTGTATAACACAAACGAGTAGAAAGAAGCGTTACTAAAAAAGATTTATCCAAAATAATGTACACTATCATGTTAACTTTCAAGTGGGGCCTTTCCCCCCCAGAATAATCTCATAATAATTAGAGGTGTGGGCTCGAAACCTTATCAGGTTGGATTGAGGGAATTATTGATATTATGTTTTTATATTCTTTCCTCCAGGTGAGTGAATGATTGATGGAAAGCTGCCCATCTAATCCAGTACCTTCAAGAAACGTATTTTAGTTCATAGATAGTAATTTCTTGCACTCAAGGCCAGTGAAAATATTTTAGAACTTTAGAAAAGGAGGTATTTAAAAATATTAGTTGATTATTCTCACTAGTGGATAGTTGCAGTTATGGTTGCAGATTATTGTGTTAAAAAGTATTCAATCGTTTTTATTGGGAAATATTTTATAGAATGAGGCTTCACTGGGCATTCTAGTTAAACTCTTCTAAGGCTTTCAAATTTTCATAGATTTTGAGATTTAAGTGTTTAATTTGAAGCAAAACGTATATTTTTCCCCTTCACACCACAATTATAATTTTAAAACAACTCCACTCCCAGATTTCAATGTCAATCATAGATTTAACAATTTTGTGACCCACTTTTGTGGCCGCATGGTCTAAGGCGCTACTCTCGCAGTAGACTAGACTGCCGATAATCGGGAGATCGAGATTCAAATCTCTGTTGGGTGTAATGGGGTGATTTTTCCAAAATGGTTATACACTCTCCCTCCACGTAAATGCGGATACCCTTCCTATAAAGATTGCCATCCTAATCCCTAACACATTAGCGTAATTAGTACATAAGAGTGACCTGGCAGTCTAGGGGTAAGGTGTCGGACTTCTGTACTGGGGATCCGGGGTTCAATCCTCGGTCTCGTCACAGATTTATCTGATTGCCGAACCATTCCTTCACCTCTGACGAGACGTGTATTAATCACATCATGTGAAGGTGTGGAATGCCAGGCCTCCACCGTGGTTCGGATCCCACGTTAAACTGTAGGCCCTCCATTTCATCTCACAATCACCCTACCATTAACACATTAGCGTAAGTGCGTATAAACCGAACGGCTAGTAAGAAGCGGTGCTAATAATAATAATTAGAACATAAGTGTAAAACTCAAGCGGCTAGTATAACGTGGTGCTGAAATTTTTTTTTGTGGGGGTCGAAAAAAATTTATTTATAATACATTTAATTTCCTATCAAAATAGATTAGTACAGTAATAATAATATTTTGTGACGAAGGAACTTTTAGAAGATGGCCTGGTTTCAAGTCTAGGTGTGACCTTGACATCACGTTCTCTACAAGGGGGTGGGGGGGACTTAGAAGAAGCTTTTAAGGCAATTGAGTGCAAGTTAATCGAAAACATTTATTCTACCCCAGTTACTGTGCTTTAGATCTATGAAATGCACCATCTCCCTCTATCTTACGACTTACCCAAGCCTCACAATTTATAACTGAATATTGAAATCCTTATGGAGCTATACACAAAAATGCTGATTGGGTGGGCTGGGTTTGGATCCCAGCCAATTGTAACGAGATATTTTTCTATAAATGGTTTCATTCTCCCCCCTCTGACACCGCTTCCCATCATAAACATTTTGGCAGTGGATATCACGGAAAGTTAGTAAGACGCGGAAAAAAACACAAAAAAAAAAACACGATTAACATATGATCGGAGTACTGGGAATTGCGTCATTTTAAAGTTAGGATAGTTTTTATATCGTATGTTGAAATAAGTTATCGATCTACAAAGTAGACCTAAAGTAACCTTAAACAAATGAATGTTGTATTAATTTAAAGGTTCAAATTTTTTTTTGTCAAAGTGCAATTTGATAAAAAAATGTATTATATATATTCTAACTTAACATTATAGCTATTTTACTATTTAAGTATTTAAATTTTTTTTTATAATTAACTGAAAAAAATAAAAATAAAATGGGGTGCTTCAAAACATTCATAGACCAAATCTAAAGCCTGAGTTCAAATCAAAATATAACTTTGTATATTATATAATTGTGTGACGAGTTTTTTTTCTCTGATGGATAATTGATCCATCCATCCATCCCGTGTCTCCCTCTAAATCTCTCTGACGTGGTAGCGGGCTACAACAGTTATTCAACATCATCCACCCCAATCCACCAAACTTAGGTCACAGGGGTATAAATCTTGAGGGTGAAACCTTGTAACTGGAAACTTAATTACTACTAGAACATGTAAATGAACAAGGGACAAGAAGACGAATGAGCTTCATTTCAGCGTCTGCACACAATGCTCCTAAAAGAAGCTAACCATGGATTACTCATACAGGTGGCAATAAAAGGCCCAGAACTACCAGACATATTTCTACACTACGATTAATTTTCTTTTCTTTTATAACTCTGTGCATATTATATTACTGTAACTACATTAAAACATTTTAAATTATCACAAATTTTAATTACTTTTGTTTCAGTGAGCTAGTTGGGAAGTGTCTAGGAATGAGAGATAATATTCAGTCGACTGACAAATGATCATCTGTAGACTGATAAATGATAACAGTGATACATTCCTCAGATTGACAAGTCTCTCCGAGAACTGAAAAGCTCTTCAGTGTATTAATAAATTAATTAATGAAATGACAAATTCTAATGGAAAGCTTTTCATTGGGCTGAAAACTTTCTCACTGGACTAAGAAATTCTTTAGTGGTCTGACAAGTTAAACATAGGGTTTACAAGTTTCTAAGTGAATTGGCCATCATCAACTGTTTCCCACCAGTAGCCGGGTCAGTTTAATAAAATGCCTTCATCTTACTTTATGCGTTCACCATTCTTCCTACTTTAATTGCTTCCATTCTTCTACTCTCATTTGCACATTTTCTGTTGTCTGCTCCTCCCATATTTCTATTGGCCTCCCTTGCGGTCTTTTTTCTACAAACTCCGTTTCCATTATTTTCTTTGCATCCACATTACATGCCTCTACCATCTCAGTCTTGCTTCCTCTACTATCTCATGTACTCTAACATCCACAATACATGCCTATACTATCTCAGTCTTGCTTCCTCTACTATCTCATGTACTCTAACATCCACAATACATGCCTATACTATCTCAGTCTTGCTTCCTCTACTGTCTCATCTACTCCACGATCCACATTACATGCCCATACCATCTCAGTCTTTCTTCCTCTACTATCTCATGTACTCCATCATCCTCATTACATACACATATCATCTCAGTATTGCTTCCTCTACTATCTCATGTAATCCATTGTAGCATATCACCTAAATCAAAATGACATCTACAAATTGTAATCCGCACAAAATGCTAAAAACTACAATAAGGGAATCAGAAGAAGACGATTAATACTGATGTATTTAGCAATAATATCGTTTGTATTCTACTTACATTACGTGTATGTTCCCGGATACGATCACCATGCTTTCACCAACTGTTCTACTAGCATGGCGGAAGCAAAGACGTGACAGTTTCAACACACGTCTAACCTCTTGACTTCAACATTGAAGAAATACATGGCAATCGTTGGTTCGTAGCCACGAACGCGAGCGACGACCACTACGCCCCTAGCGGACTTCCTTGGCAACTCTTTCTCCACCGTTCCAAAAAACCCTCCCCTTTCCTCCCTATTCCCTTGTTTACCTTGCCCAATTTGCTAGTCAAGAAAAGAGTATATAACGGGTGACTCCTAGGTTCACAGATTGTAGTTCATCACTTGGATATCTTCGAAGAAGGAAACTCTGCTCCAGCACCTGTAGAAGATACTGCTGACCATGATGGCTAGGTCGTGGGTGTCATCGCCTCGACGCCGAGGGAATCCCGTCTATTGATCCAATTATTCAGTTGTTTTCCAAGTCCTTCAGACTTGTTGAGTTAGTCCATATGACTATGTAAGTTTTTGTTAGTCAAAAGTGGCTATGAGATTAGTCCCACGTCCATCAGACGTGTTTGCTTTAGTCTAGATGATTTTTTCCCTTATTCGTCCTTCAGATGCTATGTTTTAGTCAGAGTGACTAAGTTTAGTTTTTGAGTATAGCTGATTTAATTTTCTGTTAGTCAGAAATTTTGACTACATATTTTTACTATATCCAAATGATATAGCTTAAATACAGGAGCCTTGAGCTCTATATGTAATAGGACCCAGGCTTAAGAGTCCTCTTCTTCAAAAGTTCATTCTTCCACTCTAAGTCCATAAGACTTCACGATATCACATGACGCCGTGGACGTCATGCTCTTATGTTTAAATTTTTGTATGGGTACAAGCAGGTTGTCTAACGCCTTTACATGAGGACCTAGTTAGGTCAGTATCTCACAGCGCTCTAGTTGGCATCTCTTATTCTGTGTTATTATTTTGGGTGCGCAAAGTGCGGAACACGGCTAATTTGTATGGTGGCTCGCACAGATAGTACTTTCTTTCGCCCCTTATTTGGCTCTTCTTATTATTTAGTATTTAATGTTGGTGTATACTAAACTTGATGTTTACCCCAGACAGTGGGTAGTGACATAAATGTACTATTTAATGCTTTGGCAGTACCCACTGGGAAAATACCAGCCGTAGTACTATTTAGTGTAGACACCTGGTTGCTTTTTAGCCATTTGCTGATTTAATGGACAGTCCGTCCTCTTACAATATCTGAAACAGTTCTTTATCACAAGACAAGTCAGCTAGCTAGGACGAGCTTCGGTTAATAACTCTAAAATTATAGGATCTGTTGTCACATCTTTATTTGTATTTAATTCACCATGTTTTATGTTTAGACCCTTCTGGTAGAAGTCAGGCGCTATTCCGGTTCTGTTGGAATCCAATACTCTCTGAATACGTAACGTCTTTTCGACGGTTGCCGTGTCGTCTTGGACACGTATTCTCCTGAGCCACGGGAAGTTCCTATAACTTTGGCGTTGTTAAATCCTATATTATTTGCCAGCTTAAAAGGTAATATTGTTCATCTAAGAGTTACTAGTTTTCCTTTTCCTATTTAACGGACTTCAACCACTGTTACTATTCTTTGGTCCAACTTTCTATTTTCTTTTACCAATTGTAACCCGATATCAACTTTTATGTTATTGTATAATAAATCTATTTTTGTTACCCATCTAATTCTTTCACTGTTATAAAATATGTTCCTATTTCACACTTGTATAAGATGTATTCACCTTAATACTATCCCAGGTGACCATCATCCTCATTACATGCCTATACCATCTCAGTCTTGCTTCCTCTACTATCTCATATACTCCAACATCCTCATTACATGCCTATACCATCTCAGTCTTGCTTCCTCTACTATGTCATGTACTCCAACATCCTCTTTACGTGCCTATACCATCTCAGCCTTACTTTCTCTACTATTTCATGTACTCCATCATCCTCATTACATGCCTATGCCATTTCAGTCTTGCTTCCTCTACTATCTCATGTACTCCCTTTACCCCTACTCTTTCCCAGATAACTTAATTCATAATCCTTTATCTCCTCGTGACAGCTAGCATGCTCTTCACAAATAACATTCCCATGGCCTCCACTTTCTAATCTCTCTTACATTCAATGCCCATGTTTCTGCTGCATACATTGGCTAATATTTTGCTTTCCTGACTAGTGAACGAGAAGTTGGAATTATTTGATTATAATTTTCATTAATGTAAAAATATTGTGATTTCAAAACATATTTTTGAAACTGAACGAAAAATAAATAAATTAGTTTTTGATATTTTCATTCTATTAATTTGATTTTGTAAAACGAATGAATGAAAGTAATTATAAGGGCAAAAATATATGCTTACAAAATAATGGGTAAACATGACAAATTGTTTTTAATGTTGTCATTATAGCATTTATTGACTTTTTTCATAAAGCACTGAATAAAAGTATCTATAGTATATGGTTTATACTATGTAAAACATAGCAATATGTCTTCAAAGGTAATTTCAGGTAAATTGTTTTATTTTCATTGTTTTCATCTCCACTTTTAAACTTAGACGAATGATTTTCCTAGTTTTTTGACTAAAACCTCTCTGTCGAGTTCAGACGGATTCTTTTATTAAGACAGTTTATGTTTTAGTATAAATATTTATTTAAATACATATTTATCTTTTTAAAAATTTAATCTTTTTTTTTTACTATTCGATGTATTTAACGTGCACTTTCATTACCGACTGATTATATCAGCACATGAATTATTTACTAACTTAATTCTAGAACAGGCAAAACAGCCAGCCCCCGGCCGTTAATTCTTCACTGTGAAAGGAGTGCCACACACCTCCACTGGGGGACGGGGGGTTTGTTCGAGAGAACAAGTACAAGGCAAACAATATTTTACTGAACATACGATAAGTTACAAACAAATGAAGGTACCCATTAATCGGTGTCATGGTGAATTCTCTATGAATACAATATAATATCAAAACATTGAGTCTGTGGTAGAGAAAGCAATATATAATGTGCAATTAATTAGACTCATCATAAATAGCCCTTTTTATTAATTCCAACATTTTGAGAGTTATCTAACACACAGAGGAACTAGGCATCTAACAAAGATCAGAGGTTTTGAAATGGCAGCTACTGCACAGCAATTGGATAACTTTAATGTTACGAAGGCTTAAATCTCGTAACAAACTCGTAAGTGTATAGCTAGAATAATTCAGTACACCAGCCAATTAATTATAATATTGACTAATATAGTTCTATTACTCCAATATATACCTGCCAGGCTACTAGGCAACAGCCTTTATATTGTTTCTTGCCCATATGAACACGTCTATCAACTGCGAGAACGTCAAGGCCATGAGTAGGGGCAACTAACAAGATCCCACACAATAGGGATAGTTAAGTCCTAATTAGGACTTCACTGATTAAACATAACTTCACGGAGATGCCGCCCTATCAAAACTTGATAGAAAAATACACTAGAACGCGGCCGCAATCTTTCAAAGTATATTAGGAAGCCGCCTAAGTGGTGTTATATAATGACATTTAGATGTTCCTTGAGAGGCCTAACTTGAACACATCTGGCAAACAAGTAATATAAGGAGTGTTCATAAGCAAGGAGAACACGAGACAATTTCTTGGGAAAAGACCTAATTAGGCCATGAACATCAAATAGCCAACCCCTAGTTTCTTGGTGCTGACGTTTCCCTGGTAAAAAGGGAGAATGAGTGTTTGAACTTGCTAAAGGACATTTTGGAGTTGATATGCTCAGCACACAACATAATGAGCTACAAGGAGTCGTTAGGCGACTATTACCTAATGCCTAACACTGTTTATAAGGATATCCTAAAGCGTGTAGGCTGTGTTTACACCTAATACATCTAACTGTTCATCCTAACCAAACTAGTCAGCTATTGAAGCGACTTGAAACACAACAGGTCAAACCAGATCAACAAGGCCTACACCGCCATAAAAATTAAGTTTTGTTCACAGGGAACCATATGACCCGTAGTTAAGCTACAGGTATAATTATACATTAAGAGCAATTAAATATCAATAGCCATCTAACCTAGAAGTAAAGATAACGATGTCGTTAAGCGACAGATTGCTACGCTGTCAACGCAGACACACATATTACTACACAGAAGAGCTAAGCCAACTTCTTGGCTTGGATGAACAAACAACAATCAGAAAGTGACTTGTAGATATTACCCTAAAACCCCTTGTGGGTTTATAAGATATGTACACAAACTAACGGACCATCTCCCTAAGTTGAGCAGTTGGACCACGAAGCCCCCCCTGGTTGTTTATACTCGAAGTGGTGGGGTGCTACCTGCCACCGATCGTGGCCACGGTTGAGTCCGACGCCATAGCGTCCTGGGTAGTAGAGACCACATGCAGCTGGTTCTTAACGAAGAAAAACAAAGCTTTTAATATGTACTGGAGCGTAATGAATATAGTTCTGTGTCTAGTTTAGGCGATACATCATGTTAGATAGGCTCCCCGATTGACACCTGACTAGCAACCAGGTGTCTAAGGTTTTCACGTTTGTTATGTTCCATGCGAGTCTGATGATAGTGCCATAACAGAGAGTAATGATCACCACATTCACGGGCCTTATGACGAGCATATACTAGAACGACAAAAACTAAACGCTACTGCCAAACGTAAATCTACAGAAAATATTAGCGAACAGCCACTAAAAATCATTAGATCATGTATTAATGAAATTTCAGATCTACGGTTAAACTATGTAAATAAGAAAACATGTATGTACGAATATTACGCGAGAAGGAAGGTTATTCCATAAAGTCTGATCACACCAATTAAGTTCACACCGCAGTTGCTCAAATGTATCTGCTAACCAAGAGAGGTGAGAATTATGTTCTTATGAATAACTCGGTGGATAATTGGTTGATTTTGGCACTTCTTATAACCCTAAATTTGAACCGCAGCTCTAGTTAACACCTGAGACAGCGATTGCTAACAAGGTAAATAAACATGATAGGAGACAATTGAAAGGAAAAGATATGAGTGCATTTTAACAAATTAGTTTTGTGTAACAAAGGCAGAGAAAGGTAGAACAAACATCTTCAGAACACAAACCAATACATACAGAAACAGTCTTTAGACTGTTCCGAGTTAATTAGCCACATAGGTTGTTAAGTAGAAAATACTATCTAAGCGTGAATATGGCGTGAAGTGCCCATTAATTTGACAGACAGGTTAAGCTATGTAGGTTCCAACCTGTTGGCGGTCGGCTCCAGACATAGATGGATCGGCTGAAAATATACATCAATTTAATAGTACAGGGTAAGTTTCAATTCAGTGTTCTCGACCTTACTCTGTCATGAGCTGACGCACGACCAATTGGTCTATGCCAGAAACGTTAAATGCATGACCTGAGTGGTAAACAACAAGGAGGGAGACACCCAGCTCCCACAAGGGAAAAATACATCTAATTGAGAGAAATGCGAGCTGCACGAGAAGGGCAGAAATGACCCACAAGTTGTGCACTGAGACTGGTGAACAACATAAGTTAAATATAGTAAATAACACGAGCCATGCCAGACGGGCAGAAATGATCCACAAGTTGAGCACCGAAACTGGTGAACAACATAAGTTAAATATAGTATATAACACGAGCCATGCCAAACGGGCAGGAATGACCCACAATCTGAGCACAGAAACTGGTGAACAACACAAGTTAAATATAGTATATAACACGAGCCATGCCAGACGGGCAGAAATGATCCACAAGTTGAGCACCGAAACTGGTGAACAACATAAGTTAAATATAGTATATAACATGAGCCATGCCAGACGGGCAGAAATGATCCACAAGTTGAGCACCGAAACTGGTGAACAACATAAGTTAAATAAACCTAACTAGGTATTGCCATTAGGCCCCGAATAATCTGAACAGCTCCTTTCCCGACTAACTGCCTCGCAGAATACAAAATGGTCATATGGGCTAAGATGTGGGAATCATTCCCATTTAAACTGTTGGCCTTAAGGACCAAGCAGAAAACATGTGAAATACTAAATGACTTCACATTGTACCGTGGAAAGACTAACCCTGCTCCGACTACAAACATTACTCACCCCAGTCAACGGACGTGCTGCAATTTCATATTAGAACTATGATCACGCCAAAAACGATCAGAATCGACAAGTGAACTGTGTGTGTGAAGTGGCATCTAACCCAAATTGTGGACTGAAATTGTCCGTGAAAACGCGCATGCGCAATAAGGACATGCCTGGACGTTGGTACCAGGAGTGACTCCCACCCCCCCTTCTTTTGGAGGCGTGTCTGTGTCAACATCGCTGTGCGCAGGCGCCAGACACAAGAAATGAGCGCTTTATGATGTCATTCTGTCCTCCCCTAGTTTCCCTCCCGCTGAATAAGATCGAATATAAGCGTGTCTGTTACTATGGAGGTTACTCTTTGATGCCTTATAGATGTTAGGCATACATGGGCGATATGTAGGCCCCTAGGACTAAATTAACGTAAGTCTGTCTAAATATGTAGGGATTTATC
>CABFWO010002286.1:113351-128491 GCA_902155825.1 Timema genevievae
ACACACACATACATACATACATACATACATACATACATACATACATACATACATACATACATACATACATACATACATACATACATACATACATACATACATACATACATGCTTACATACATACAAACATACCTACATACCTACTTACCTACAGCACCCATTCATTATTGACACTGTCCATACGAGTTTTTCCAAACAATTTCTTAGATATCTCATTCCAACTGCATTCATATTGTTCTTACGTTTCTTATGACATACCCACACTTCACATCCATAAAACAATGTTGGAATTAACATACTTTTATATACTGCCTTCTTTGCTTCTTTCGATAAAACTTTATTCTTTGCAATAGTCCACATACATCTAACTATTCTCCAAGAAGCATTCCATCTGTCGATTTCACCATCTAATCCTTCCATCAACGTAACAAAACAATTATCACACTCAGTCAAAACCAAATTGCAACCTTTCAAGCATGTCAGGCACACTATCCATACTTCTCCAACTATATGCATTCCAGGGTGATTTAAAGTTGAGTTATAGGCCTAGATACTCTGTCAACATATTCTCAAAACTCACTGCTACAAAATCGTATCTATTTTTTGAAACAGCGTGGCACACAGTCATCTTTTTATTATTTTAAAACCATAATGCTATGTGTAGTCTATTTTGTACTTTTTGTGTTCATTTTGTTTCTATAGCAAATTTCCGAATTCAAAGAATTCTTTAACTAAGTAAGCGGATTTTTGTTGTTGTTTAAAAGCTCTTATTTCTCGTAAATTTAAGAAGTAATTTTACAAACATTTGAATCAACATTTCTAACGTACTGTAGGCCTATTATATATTGAAACAAAAACCTATTTCAAGTAAAAGGCCTAATTTTTTTCGCTTGATTTTAACACGCTATAAAATTATTTTATAAAAATAACTCTATATTTTACTCAATGATTAAATTATGTATCGAAAATGAATTTCCAATTTGTATTTTTCAGTTCGAATCCTGGTGTGGGCACGCAATTAAATACGGTGTTAACCAGAGTAATATTGCGCGTTTGGGCTATATTACTCGTAGCCCAGTAATGTAAAGATTATCCAGTACTAATGTACCGTTGTCCAGGGAAAACTCGAATATACTAATCGTGCATCCTTTCTGTTGAGGTTTTTTCCTGAAAGTGAGTATGATGGTTATAGTCAGTATGGTGGTGATAGTGAGTATGATGGTTATAGTGAGTATGAGGGTGGTAGTGAATTTGAGAGTGTGAAACCAGTGGAATCACTTAACCTCAACTTAAGCCTAGCTAACTGAACTCTAGCGACCTTTGGGGGGGGGGGGGTTACCCTTTCGGTAAAAATACTAAAGGTATCAGCTGGGAATAAAGCCCGGGACCCCTGGGCTCATAGCCAGGTGCACTGAGTACCAAGCCAGAGGGTTGGTTATGGTGTTAACTGATTAGTGTCTACAAGTTCCCGGAATTTGAATTATTTCTGCGTTATCTGCCTTTAAAAAACAAACAGTATTATTACAACTCAGTTTGAGGGCACTAATACCAATCGCGATGTTCAGGCCATCGCTCCCTCCCTGTTCCCCTCCACCCCTCTCTCCTACCAAGATGTATTACCCAGTTTCACAGTAAGTGACGTCATCCTCAATCAACACGAGTCTTGTAACCAATGTGATGATGATGTGTGAGATACGGTCTTCCTCCCATTCCCCCATTACAGTCCCAGTCCTGGGACGCTGGTTTCAACAACTTCGTAACTCAATCAGACTGAGTTTATCTTCAGCTCAGATCGTTCTTGCGCATGCGTAAATAAACCTAGTTTTTGGATCGTCCTTTCTTCCTCCATACAGGCCATGCCCCTCCAAACCACTTGATCCCTGCTTCAACCAGACTTTTCACTTCCTTCATCTCTCCTGCTTGCTTATTTCTTCCTCCATCCAGGCCATGCCCTTTCTTCCAGCCCTAGTCCTCCTTGTTCCATCCTGACTATACCTTTCCTTCATCATTCCTTTTATCTTTATGAAAGCATGAGTTTTCAAATAACGAGATTTCCATAGAAATCAGAATTTACCTAACCATACCTGCTGGAAGGCAGGAGATTTAATTACCATGTTGGTGACTGGTTTCGAACCTCTATCCTGCGTTACTGAGTCTTAGCATGTGAATTGTGCTAGCAACAATACAAAACCTATTTGATGGATTTTAGAAAAACGATGGGACTAATTTTTACCACCAAAACCAAATTTGAAAAAATAAAAGTACGGATATATTGCCACACAATCCTAATTTCCCTTGTTTGCAAACTATTGGCAAACATGGGAAAAATAATGTTTGGAAACAGTTAAAAAAACATTGCTTCACGTATAGACTACAATGCTGACATATTGTTTCATGCCCATTGTTCAGTTGAATGAAAGATGTCTACCGGGGGGATGCTGCTATGGTTTGTGCTTGAAAACAATTAGTGTGCTCTCTTTGAATTTCCACACGAAGGGCCTTTAACTTTTTTTCCACTTAATTTGGACCAACTGAGTACTTTTAACCTATTTCATTATAAACATCCCTTTTTATCAGCGAATTTTACAGTCCACCAAAGTCAAATCCTACAACAATGTGTTTGTGTGAAATATGTCTATAAGTTCCAGTCTCGTTTCGGTTGACCATGGCATGATAAATGACAAACCAGGAACTGATGTGATCTCTGTGAGCAGCAGAAGCAAACTGGTCCACGCTTAAAACAACCGTTTCCTCTTTAACGACATTAGAGTAATTTATAAATGTTATATGTTTGGGAGACACTCTTAAACTTATAATCACCTAAGATAATTAAATAAAACCTCTTTTCGCTCGCTCAGTTTTAGTGTTGTCACGACAACCCCTTTTCTCAGGAGCTCTGGGGGACTCAGTAGAGAAAACGATAAACCTATTACAAATTACCTCACTTACAACACTGACTGAATCCTGAGATGTTCTTGTAGGGAGCTTTTCACAATCATATAAAACAATCTCTCTTACCTTAGGAGCTTGGAATGTACAGATACGAGGAAATAAAGGAAACACAAATGAACGTTGAGTGTCGTTATTATTCAGTATTACTTTGCTACATTCTAGAAACCATACCTATATAACTCTTGACTAGTTAGAATACTAATACGTATATTAAATCTTTATTGCATAGTAAACTCTCACAAGATTAACTAAATTAATGTTTTCTTCAAAAGTTAACAATTTTATATCATTGAATAAAACCCACACAATACTGTTGAGCTAGTTTAAAGTTGAAAGTTAAGTCTCTTTATAAATTAAAATATTCTCAACAATTAAAAACTAGTTATATTTTAAGTTGTTCTGAAATACAACTTGAGCATCTCTCATATAATAAAAAATATCTTATTCAATATTATTTTATATTTATTTGAACAGTTCAACAAATATAATTTTATTTTATTTTATTATTTTTTAATTTTATTTAAAGGTTTAATATGATGACACATGTTCTAGGTCAGGGGTCGGGAACGTGCGCCTCCGGAGCCACATGCGGCTCCTAGCCTGACAAACTGCGGCTTTTTTCTTGAAACAATTTTCCTTAAATTTATAAATATTTTTTGCATACAACACGTAAAAGTGTAAACCATAATATTCTAATTCTTGAATATTTCCTCTTTTAGACAATATCTTCTGCTAAAGCAACAGAACCGCGTAAGTTAATGACAACAGGGGATTTAATAAAATATGGACTGAGCACTTTGCTTTTATAGAAATTAATGAAATACCACAGTGCTTAATTTGTCACTTGCGACTTCAGAATAATAAATCAAGCAATTTTGAACGTCACTTTCAAGGAAGACATTCCAACTTTAGTAATAAGTATCCCAAGGGTAGTGGCTGACAGACAAAAGCTGTTGAAGAACTACGAAAGAAAACACTTCTTTAGCATAATTGTTTTGCAAATTGGGCAAAGTCTTCAAGTACAACAGACGCCAGCTTTGTACTGTTGTTAGAAATTGCAAAGGCGAGAAAACCTTACATGACCGGTGAGTTTCTTTAACAATGCATGTATTAAAACGCTTCTGAAGTTCTTTTTCAAGATTTTAAATATAAAGATGGAATCTTAAAAAATATGTTTAAAGATTTGCCTCTCTCAGCTAGAACTGTAAAATATATAATTGACAGTGTTCTAAAGACGGGTAAAATATGCAACATGTTGATATAAACTCTGTAGGGTTTTTATCTCTAGCTGTTGATGAATCTACTGATTTTAGTGACTTTTGCAGTGTTGTGTGATGGCACGATATGTAACACCGTCATGTATTCAAGAGGAACTCATTGAATTACTAGGACTGAAATAACAAACTAGAGGAGAATCTATTTTATAATCTCCTAAATGATTTAAGGAACATAAATATTACATCAATCGTATAGTATCTATTGCGATGGATGGAGCACCCTCTATGATTAAAAAAAAGGCTTTGTTAAACTGTTCTCCACGAATATTTCTTATGAAATAATTCTATTTCATTATATTGTGCATCAAAGCTTAGGAATAATACCGGAGCTGGAAGAGGTAATGAACATTATTGTTCCGATGGTTAATTTTATCCGAGTAAAGGCGTTAAATCACAGGCAATTTTCTGCACTGCTGCAAGAAATGGGTAGCAAATATACGCTTTTACGTACATTTACAGGGGCGTGTTCGAGCTCCACCACTTGGTCGGTTGGTGTGGAGGGAGGAGGGATCTAATTACTTCACTTTGGCAGTGGGGATTTGGAAAGGAGGGAAGGTTGAGTTCCTTCACAGCCCCTGAAGTAATGGATTATAAGTATAGTTGGTTAATTTATACATATACTTATGGTTCTTACCCAACCTAATTTAACCTAACCTTTTATGCGTTAACAAATTTTGTTATTATTTAATTTTATAACGAAATTGGTTAATTTCTACATATACTTATGGTTCTTACCCAACATAACTTAACCTAACCTTTCATGAATTAACGAACCTCGTTCTTATTTAATTTTGTAATTTATTGTGAGAAGATACCCTCCTTGAGGTATCGTGGAGGAACTCTACATCTCCGATTTACAGCAGTGAGATGGTTGTCGAGAGATTTGGAACTAAAACGATTCTCAGAATGTTTAGAAGAAATAAGTTCTTTTAACTACCAAGGATTATAAAAGAGAACACACAAAATGCCTCACTAATTCCGAATGGCTTCAAAATTTATATTTTTTGTTTGATTTAACCGATCATTTTAACATGCTAAATCTAAAGTTGCATTACAGTTATTAAAAAAAAAGATTTTTTTGATCAAAATCTAGAATTGTTCTTTGAAGACGTTTCCATAGATAAACTTGTGTATTTTGAAAATGTGATAAAATGTAGATCCAAATTAAGTTGTGAAGATGAAAAAACAAACTGTAAAGTGTTCAGTGATGATAATAACTAATATTTTAAGATCATACCAAGGAAAATGTCAAGACTTCAGGAATTATAAGGAGACGTTGATATTTCTTTTACACCCATTCAAATGCAATTTGAAATTCTTGGATGTCAAAGTCTGTTCTGGAATAGAAATTTCAGAAATACCATAATTGGAGATTTTGGAAATAAGAAATAAAAGTTTATGGTCTGACAAACTACAGGAAATGGTTACACAAGTTGAAACAAACATTACATCTATGGAGAATACGCCACAATACATCATATTCAAATAATATAACTCTATACCGGTTAGTCCTGCACACTACCAAAAGATTGATTTTGGCCTACTAACGCTGTTTGGTTCAACATATAGTTGTGAAAATTGTTTCTATACTATGTGGTGCATTAAAATTAAGTTGTGAAGCAGGATAACAGATGAAAGTTTGAAGTATTAGTACAGTAAAAAAACCCCCACCAAACACACTCCAAACTTTAGCTGAAGAAATTCAAGTTCAAAAGTCACACTAAAGGCTTACATATACAGTATTTACTTTATACCAGCAATTAAATGTGTGAAAGAATATTATAATTTTTAAATATTATGGTATATATATATATATATATATATACATCATATGAAAATATATTTGTGGCTCCCATTATGCAAATTTTTATTAATTTGACTCTTTGATAAAAAAAAAAAAAGTTCCCGACCCCTGATCTAGATTAATAGTAATAAAATGGGGAAAAATAAGTCAAGGTAATATTCCCTTCTGGTATTTTAGATATCTCAGACGTTACATAAAATATATTATGGATTGATATTTCACTTGAGGAATATGCCTCATTTTACAATCACTTTTAAAAGTTAATATGATTGATTTATATTAATAATTTTTTTATAATAATAAGGGGCTTAAGAAATCTTTATTTGTATTGCTAAGATTTGTTTTCAGTTCATCCTAGATAATGGTGTTTAAAATATGTGTCTACAATAATAATATAGTGTGCACAAAATTTATTGATATAATGTAACTAAACTTGTTTATATGATAAACATTTATGTCTATGGAAGTGGATTATGTTGTTCCCTTTTCAGTATAATATGAATACAAGTCAACAATGACCAACAGTTTCTGTGTGACAAGTAATTCTAGCATCAGTTGAGAGTGTGAAGGGCCATTGCTTGTCAATATTTTATCAAAGCGAATGAAATGTTAAACCATGGTGACGAGAATGAAATGGAATATGGAGCCCATGAGCCCTAGCCATTTCATTCATTTGATTATACAAGTTTCTTGGGAATAAACACAACGATCTGGCTATGAATATTCTAGCACAAATTACAAAATGTCAATTTAGAAGCTTACATTTGACTATAGATTGGAAAACTGACTCGCTCTTGTTTTATTCGTTTCGTAATTTAACAATAAAAAAATTTGTGGTTGAAACTTTTTAACCACAACTTTAATAGTTATTTGTTTATATGACCGCATCTTACTACCCGTCAGGGCTAGAGGCATATTTATTTATTTACTGTCTTTATATATTATAATATTTAGCGAAGTTAAAGCTAGTTTGCCTTGTCTTATACTTAACCAATAAAAATCAAACACAGCTTATAATAACCACCAATATTATCAGAGTTTTTGGATACAGATTCAGAAGTCCCAGGTTCGATCCCCGGCATTTCCAGAAACTTTCTATGGCGCATTTGGCCTGGAACGGGGTCAAACTCAATCTCGTTAGGACAAAGAGGAGATACTTGAATAAACAAGTAATGGCTACGGTCTAGAAAACTGAGATAAACGGCCTGAGCGGTACAGTGTGCTGATCACATGATACCATATATCAACAAATATTAGCAATTTAATCGATAACAACGACGGCCGCTTGGTCGGTTTAGCTTTATTGCGGAATTGTGCACTGGAGTTTGTTGTTATTTTATAACAATAGTAATAATAATAATTGTAAAAGACTAAAATGTAAATTTAATAACTTACCTTCATTCATTACTTTACTCATTCCTACATACATTCCAAAACACATATTATATAAGCAGTGCTATATACATATGTGGTACAAGCATGAAGCAATAGATTCACTTAGAAATAATATTTTGTTTGAGTGAATTTTTAAATTCAACCGGCTGAGTAGATTATCTCATTGCGGGGGGTAGCACATTCCATGCTCGCAACTGTCAATTAACAAGAATAATACCCATATTTATGAATGGGAGTGCTTATAAACCTGGAGTGTGTATTTAACTGATGTTGAGTATATCAACATAGGCTGCTAAATACTGCGGTGAGGAAGTGTGTGAGGTCCAGCTCACTCAAACTGAGAAACTTGCCAAAAACTGACTATGGTCCCTTTTCGACTCAAACAACTCACTTTGATTGATCATGTAAACTTTTATGTTATGTCTTGCACACTCTCCTTTATTGGCTGAAGTTTTAATTAGTATTCTTGGAGAGTGAGCAAATTATGTAAACACAAATTGTTATTTTACGCATTTTTACCATCACAGTTTAACCGTTTTTCTTAAATTTTTACATTACATTATAACTTAATCAAATAATCTATTTTAGTATATGAAGACTACTCATATAATTCTGTGATGTTTTAAAAGAAGAGTCGAAGCTATGGCAAATTAATGACAAGAAATTGTGTATAAATTCATGGTCGCTAAGCAAAAAACCTTTTTAGTATACTTCTCGTTACGTTGTTAACCAGTTGGTGTTTAAAAAAAATGTTAACTAACTTGAGATCATATTATATCTATATCAAAAGGAAAACTATAAGCTATGAATAAGCTAATTTTGTTAACCAGTTGGTGTTTAAAAAAAATGTAAACTAACTTGAGATCATATTGTATCTATATCAAAAGGAAAACTATAATCTATGAATAAGCTAATTTTAAAAGTAATTTGTAATTTGCTTTAAATACTTTATAGGAGACAAATTACTCTTGTAAGCAATACATCGTGATTATGTTGATATTCACTTTATTAACATAATGTTTATCTTCCATGACATGTATTTAAAACAAAAACTCTATTTTGGCTATTTGAAACAGCACTAACACACATAATGCATTATTTTAGGCAATAACATTTTGTGTACGACCACATAAAGAGTAATTTAAGTTTTTAATGAAATGCTAAAATTACATGCTATTCTTGAAATAAACTACGAATAAAATTTAATTAAATACCACAGAAGATTTGTATGTATTCAATGGCCCTCATAGTTACATTATTGATATTTTTAAAACATTAAAACAACTACACACTTTTCTTTGTGAGAGTTTTCACTAGTCTGAGCGCTACTCAAAAGGCCAGAAAATACCAATCACTGAGAGATTCAGTCAAGAAAGTATCGAGGATTTTTCGAAATAAAGATCTAAACCGTATATTTTGTTTTGTTTATTAGCACTACGTCTTACTACTTGTTCGAATTGTACGGCTATTTACTAACTATATTAATGTGGTAAGGATTATGAAGGTTTAATTTATAGTAAGTGCACCCAAATTTGCGGGGAGGGAGAGTGGAAAAACCATTGGGACAAAATAATCCTTAGTACAACTGATTTAGATCAAACCCCGATCTCCCCGTTTTCAACAGTGTAATCTATTGGGAAAGTAGCGCCTTAGACCATGCGGCCAACTAAGTAGGACCAAACACTATTATTATACTTGTATGGTATGTGTAAAAACGGGAAGGCGAGGGGGGTTAATATAAGCTACTTTGTATCTCTGATATGAAATCATTTCAAAGTTCGCAAGCAACCTTAAGCCTAAGTGAAAACCGGATAATGCATCTTAATAGAAAGAAATTCCTACTTTAATACTTTTGTAAACTCATGATGTAGGCTTATTTTAAATAATTAAAACTATCAAAATACTATATATGGGATGTGGATATCCCGAATCGGTAATAATACATTGATCATTAAAAAACACACACAATATGTAACGTCTTAATGAATTTTCTTTTAATAGATGTAAAAAATTCGACACTGTTAAAAGATAAGTAATATGGAGAGTAAATCTTTTAAGTTAGTTGGATACAGCATCCCAAACTGGTCCAATCTGATATAATAAAGACTATTAACATAACTTGCAGCAGTTAATGGTAAAATATGTTAGCCTGTTCCCACATTTCTAATCTTTCCACCCTTGCGGATACTTAGTGGTCATAAATAACTCTCAAGAAATAAAATTTAAAGTTTTTATGTCTGTACTGTCCTTCCTCATTAATCACCATGGGTAAAACTAATTAGCAGTAAAGTAAGTAAACTACTCGGTAAACCCCAGAGCATCGAGCTTTCAAACCCAATTAAAATATGTTACTGTATCTAAACTCCGGGACGGTGCAGCTTCTAATGCGATTATTCCCCTCCCCCGAGCCCCACAGGGGCGTCAAATGGGGGTGAGCAAGGGGAGAGGACCACCCTTCCTTCCTTAAAAGCAATTTGGTGAGAATCTCTTCTAAATGTCTGTTTTATTTGATTCTTTCTCCTCTTTGCGTGCAAATGTGGATTGGTAGTCTTTCTACTGAATCCGTCCCCGGAGGTCTATAAACTAATCCTTAACAACTAAGCGATGTGCTAATGCTATCTGTTGCTAGTGAGAAGAGAAAGGGCCCTGAATAGAGCGTTATGAATCTTTCATGAAGGCCTACCAACAACAACCAACCACCGGACTTCTCTTCTATATTTTCAGCGTTTCGTATTTTATTATCCCATTCGTGCCTCTTTTCATTTTATAAATAAGGTGCTAAGAACAATAATATGCTATGACCAAGATATTGATATTTAAATTTTTATAAAAGCATAAATAGTTCTTTTTTCACTCCAATCTGCTGGTGATTATTTTACCACATTCAAATAAAAGACAATTCTTTCAACCGTGATATCAAAATATAGTCTAAATATGTAATGGATTTTTCTCTCACATTGATAATGCCCTAAAAAATTAAAGTTTAAATTTTTTTAAATATTTATTTCTATCATTCAATAAAAATATTAATACATTTAGTGTAAAACACAAAGTAATTAAACATTATTATTATTAGGCATACAGTTTCATTAAATTTTTATATTTCAAAACTATTATTTTATAAAAATTTTCAGCTAAAATGTTTTTAAATCTAAAATATTCAAGTTTAATAGCGTAATCCAACCAAATCATTGGGTACTTGGGCTAAGCTGTCAAACTTGTTTGGTCTAGGTTGCTGGCAATGAAGAAATTTGGGGTTGGAATCCCGGGAGGATGTAGGGATAGGTTTGTTCTTAAATTATTTACATTCTTCCTTATCACACATTTTAGTTATTTTCCTCTAATTTGTACCTTTGTTATCCCTACATTACTATTGTAAATAAATGCATCGCAGCAGAATTGCGTCCTTTGTTTGAATCCTCTGATAAGAAACATATGAACTACTGTAAAGTTTTTATTCAATAAACAAATTGCATCTCAACTTGTCATTTTAGATACCTTCTTGGCTTGTTCCAATAGGTTTCATATTTTCATCACCCCGGATCAATCTTAGGTTCTACCCACAATACCAAAACACTAAAGGAACTGCATTCTTTTTGGAACAATTGAACATTAAGACGACGAAGGAAGAACTCTTTTTATTAGTGAAAAATTGAAAAAAAAAGCTTCTTTCTATGGTAACAAACTTAACGTTTTTAACATAGATCAGCGTAATTTAAATGGAAGGAACGTTTCTCGTCCCTCCAGAATTATTTTTGTAATTATTCACCATTGTTAGCGGTAAAGATGGCGTCTACACTTCTTTGGTCTTCTTCTTGCTTTCAAACAAACCCACAAACACTAGCTCTTCAATACTTAATTTTAAAATTTGGTTTGGACTTTGCTCCATTTACGGTACTCGCTGACTTTGAAAAGGCTCTTCACTGTTGAAGGAAGAGTATTAATTACCTCCACAAATCATCAATGATTGTAGGTTTCACTTGAGCAAAAGTTAGCGGAGGAAAGTCCAACAATTAAACCTTAATCAACAATATAAGGCCACAGATAATAAAATTGGACCCTTTTTAAAATATTTCTTCGGACTATCATTTACTTGTTCCTTTTCTTTTTATAGCAATGTGTCTTACTACCCGTTTAGGTTACACGCCTGTGTACTAATTACGCTAATAGTTTTTATGGATTATGAAGACCATACCTATATAAAATGTATCAGCATTTGCGTGGAGGGAGAGTAGAAAACATTTTTGAGAAACATCCTAAGTACACCCGACCGAGATTCGAACCTCTGTCTTCCCGTCATCGGCAGCTTGGTCCACTGCGAAAGTAGTGCCTTAGACCATGCGGTCAACAAAGTGGGTGACTGCTTTACTGATGACCTCATGACAATCCATCCCGACGACGACTAAAGTAAGAAGCTTTACTGACTACATTTTAAAAACGTACGTAAAAGAAAATGCAAAATATTCACTCTGTGTCTGGGCAGATCAATAACTAAATGCACCACGCACGACAAATTACTGCGAATCTTTCAATTCCAAAATAAGTGGAATACTATACTCAGCACATCCGAACATTTGTCAGTTTATTAATGTTGAAAAACGTACAGTGAGATTCCAATGTTAACATACGCAGTAAAGAAAAGAGACGACGTGAAACGGAACACAAAAAAGCCTTCATGAAGGAGCAAATTTTGAATTATGAAACAAGTGAAATATCTCGATCTACATTTATCAAGAGTGTATTTACAAAATTTACCAGTGAAAAATAAAGTATATAAACATTGTTAAATGCAAAATTATATAGTTATAAAAATTTCAATTATATTTACCATGAAAATTGCATGATGTACTCATTTTTATAACCCTTAACTTATAAAAAAACACCATATATTGTTGTTTAATTTGATTCGTATTAATAAAATAAGGGATTTAAGAAAAGGTAAGCATTTATAATACTAAATTATAACTTAAATTAACCTTTTTACTTTCTCGCTACCTTACAGGTAGCGGAGAAAGTATTGTGATCGTCAAAGAAAATTGAACTCGAGATTTTGATGAATTTCGACGTTTCATGACCCCCTAAACCTTAAAAAATGGTTTTTGCAATGCCATTTGTCTATATGTTTGTCTAACCCTAAAATTAAAAGTGGTTTACTAAAGGGCGAAAAGAAAAACGAATGTTTTTCTCAAAATTGGCTATAACGATCAAAATTCGTATAAAAGCATTTATTAAGATTATAAACAAAATGGCTATTTTCATTTTCCCATGAAAATGAATTTTAGGGTACTTTACAGAAGCTGAAATTTCCATATATCCGCAAATAATTGAGATGATAAATAACTTATCATTGCAAAATTGTAGCACTTTTAAAAATAAAAAACCTTTAATTTAAATATATTTTTTATAAAACCAATAGTTTCTGAGACATTGGCAATTATATTAATACAATTTTGCGAGCTTTAGTTGTACAGAGATACTTCTGTTTTAACGCAATAGTTCTCCAATGCCATAGAGTAATAACATTTTAGTAAGTCTCTCAAAAAGTTATGTTCTTTTTCCTTTAACCTCTTAGGGGAAATGTTTGGACAGCAATGATCTTTCTCTATATTTAGACTCAATAGTCAATATTTATATGTTTTATTGGTCAAAATATATAAATGAGGAATTTAATAGCAATACGATGAACTGAAGATGTGCAACACCTAATAAAATGCCGAAAATTTTAGCCGGAAGTCGAAATTTTAATACGAAGTGTTGATCCTTGTGGACCCAATATCAATCTTTTATTGGTCCAAATATACAAATGAGTACATTAATTCCTTAAAAATAAAATTATAAAATGTAAAACTGGGATTCAAAAAATGTTTTACGTTAGTATAACGCAATTTATGCTTGGATTTGTTAGTGTATTTTTTCGTTTCACATATTAAGAGTTTTGGGTAAGTATCTCCATTTTTAAACAATAAAGCGAGAAATACCGTGCGAAGTTCCGTAACATTTTATCCAAACAGTGACACGATTTATTTAACACAATTTAAAGATAGTGCACTTTGCTTTTAGTTTTTTATTTTGGTACACAATTCATATGCCGCCAATACATGGCTGAAGAGTAGAAATACGGTCTCACACACACAAAATAACTTTTGGCGTGTTCCTTTGAGGAAATTCAAGAGATATCTCTTACCTAAAAATAGAAAATCCATTTATTCCCACAGAAGAAAACGTGGAGCCACTCAGTTTCCTCCCCTTCAACTCTCTCCATATTGTTTACAAAACGCGCCTCTCAGCTCAATGTCGCTCCAAAACCCCACATAAATCTTTACATACATAACAACAACGATCCTATTCTCACTTTGAACAAAATAAAACAAGTTCTCTCAGAATCTCATCCAATAACACGAGAATGTATTTTTTATATCTTGTCGCCGTACTTGGTGTCCAAAAGTGTAAAACTTATTTGAACCAATGTCTTTTAAAGCCTTTTATTTGTGTTGTTGCCGTCCATGCTTGTTACGTGACGATAGTAAAAGTCATCAGTTTCGATAACCGTAACGTTATAGCCCTCACTGGGGCTGGTGATGGACAGAGTGATTGAGGGAGGGAAGTGGAGGGAGGGAATGGAAAGGTAAAGAAAGAGTTCAATTATGGACATGCCACGTTTGGAAAATAGTTGAAGACAGCTGAACATGTCACTAAGTAATGTTATACGGGTCATGTTGATGATATATTTTGTGGTCGGATATACATTTAGGGAGAAAAATACATACAAAAAACTCAACCCTATACTAATATAAATCTTGCACGTCTAGGCTACATAACTCGTAGCCCAGTAATGGAAAGATTAGCCCAGTACTAATGTACCTGTCCAGGGGACGATTGAATCCACTATTAGTACATCGTTTCCTTGGAGGCTCTTTCCATGTCCTGATGAGATGAGGTGATGGTGATAGTGAGTAAGAGGGTGATAGTCAGTATGAGGGTGATAGCGAGTATGAGGGTGATAGTATGAAGGTATGGAACCAGTGGAAACACTTAAACACCACTTAAGCTTAACTAGCCAAACCGTGGAAACCTTTGGGGTAGTTCCACTTTCTTTAAAAAAAAAACCAAGGTACCAGCCAGGAATCGAGTATCCAGTATCAATCACATACAGATGCGCTAATCCTTCTGGTGTGAATATTTAAAGATAATATTTTGTACCGATAACAGTGTTTAAATTGTTAGAGGTCAGTCACAGTAGTTTAAATTTACAGTGTTAAATGATCTTTGAATTTTAAATTATAGGTATTATGTTTTACGCACCAAGCGCTGAATTGAGTAATGTAGAATGTCAGATTGTTGTGTAAATTAATATAAACCGTCAGACTTTTAAACGTACGTCCTATGAAGGAAGTTGTTCTACGGAGTTTTATCGCTCAAGGAAAATCCGTTGACCCCAGCTGGGTTTAAACTTGCGAGCATCAGGTTCTGAGGCGAGTTCTTTTTTCCAAGACCACTGAGGTCGAAGGTATAGAAGCCATTTGGAATGGCCCCATCACGGAATTTTTGTAAAAAAATTGATTTCTCTAAAAGCCATTTAGAGTAATATTCCCCTGGAATCTTTTTGAAAATAATATACCTTTAGAAACTATTGGGTGTGTTGCCTCCCAGTTAAATTTTGAAAAATGAATGCCTCTAAAATTTATTTTAAGTTTTAAACAACATTTTAGAAA
>CABFWO010002287.1:0-74214 GCA_902155825.1 Timema genevievae
GGGGCAACAGGATACAGCTTGCAATAACAACAACATGTTCAAGGTCATACTGGGATGAACGGTCCTGCGTGGTAGTGATGCTATAGGATAGGGGTGTGTTAAGCTTTGAAATTTCGTCTTGGCTTCGATACAAACATTAGATTCGAATTGGCTTCGAAACAAATTCTTGCTTCGAAGCATCGCCAATAAAAATATCGACAGATAAAATACTCAATATATGTTCAATTACAGCCATTATAAGCTGTTTCGTGCACTACAATATAATATTCAAATGGAAAAAGTCTGAAGTAATTTATTTGTAAGTTGTGATAATAGGCTGATTTGTCAGATTAACACAACTATTATAAACACTGGTGCAATAGAACATTTTACAAGGAATCTTATTGTATTAGTTTATATAAATAACCACAATATAATATTTTTTCAAGCATAAAACAACTAAAATAAAATATTCGAACTTCGATTCGGCTTCGAGAATATGTAATATATTCGATTCAAGTTAGCTTCAAATTGAAAGAGTGGAGTTCACATACCCCTACTATAGGAATAACTCTCTAAAGAACACGCAGCAAAGGTAGAGTGGACAAACAAAACAAACGCCACCATTATGAATTGCGAGATCCTAAGAGGTAACTTAGGTAACCTAGGTAACTGAGACATTGTCAAACATAATATGTTGTGCTTAGGTTAAATATTGACACAACTTTTAACAATAAACGAGTTTGGTGTTTACTGCAATGAACAAAAAACTATTTTATATGACACGTTAAGTAGCCTCATGGCTTCTTTGGTGCTGACTGACAGTTCACAGCTGACTTCTGACAGTCAACATTTAGGTAAATACCTAAATTTTGACTGTCAAAAGTGACAGCTGCTAAACACATGTTTTTGCAGATCATATGGTTCGGCGTAGGGATACATAATTTGGTCTGGTAGCTTTTCAGAGCTGTCAGCTGTCAGCTGTGAACTGTCAGTTAGCACCAAAGAAGCCATGGGGCTACTGTACATAAACATATAAACATAATTTAAAGTTTTTAATTTTCCACTCTGAAAAGTTCGAAAATATACATATTTTGGTTGATCACTAAGACCTAATGCCCGAGAAACAAAAGGTAACTGGTATAGGAGCGTAGAATTGATCTTTGTGAATCGAATGATGTCATTTAATATACGTGGTCACAACACAAACTGTGTTGTTATTTGTATTTTCCTCCTCCCCTGTTTGTTTTCCTATTGCCGGACAGATCCACCTAGAAATGTTATAAGCTCACTTGGTTTCTGACGTTCAGTAATTTATGCCCGAGTATTCTAGCGCCCTACACTCGAGGGCACCAACTTTGCGGGATGAGATTAGAGCTTGGGAATATAATCTTGCAAGATCTCGGGGATAGACTAATATTATTATATCAACCCGAGTATAATCCACAAGAATAAATATTCGGTTTAAAATATAGATCATGCCTTATATTATTTTATCAAAACGAGTGTAATCCACAAGAATAAATATTCAGTTTAAAATATAGGTCATCAACCCAACTATAGTCCACAAGAATAAATATTCAATTCAAAATTTGTATAATTCATAGCGTGAGAAAAAATATTTATATATTCAAGTTCAAATAATAGATTACAAACTGTTTGGGGATTTGATATTTTCCGTCTCGCAAATTATGTAAATATTCTTATTTTACGAGTTTTTACAACGATAGTGGAAAAAAAAATATTTCTCGAGAGCTCGGATAAAGTAGTAATATTGCATTGAAAAGAAGAGAGTTAGCGTTATTGGAGATTATTTATTTTGAGGACATTTATTCCTTTTTGCCGAATAATTTTTATTTTTTATTTTCGAATTGTTTATTTAATTTTCTTGAAGTATCGACATTTTCCACCTCCTGTAGCAGTGTCCTGTCCAGTCAGGGAAATAATTTCGACTTTAGCAAATCCCTCAATGAAAACCCGTGGTTAATGCTTAGTTTTTCTTAAAACTTTGCCTCAATAGTATTAGGCAATGGTTAGCAAAAGGAAGGCCACAGATTGCGAATTGTTAGATTTTATGATATTTTTTATTGATTTTAAAATATTGTTTTCAATGTAGTTTTCCACCCCATAATTGTGTGAATTAAGAATATCCACACTCGTCAACATCAAAACTAAAAAAACAATTAATAAGTAAGTTGAGAATGAGATGAAAATATTGTTATAATAAAATCGTCTCAAAAATACGTAAAGTCACAAACCCACATCGTTTCGTATTAAATATTTGGTTTACTTTTCTATCATATTTATCAAATAAGTTTATGTTACTCCAACTTATGCTTTATAAGCAAATGTTAATCGATTTTGACAACTAAAATTGGTACACATATTAATGTTTCCTTTTTACTTTCTCTCGACACCTCGGAGAGAAAGTATTGTGATTATAAAAATTCGAACTCAAGAATCTAATAAATGTTGACGTTTCATGACCCATAAAACAAAAAAGTGGTTTTCGCAATGCCGTCTGTCTGTCTGTACCTCGGACTAGAGCAAAAACTATTTTACCAATTGTGCTAAAAATTGGTATCCAGGGTTTTCATAAAGTCCCCCCAAAGGTTTTTTTAATTAGATATCCAACCCTAGATTTAAGGGTAGTTTATTCAAGGGCAAAAAGAGAAAAAATCTGTTTTCTCGAAATTCATTCTAACGATTTTGATATTATCTATAGACACTGTTTATCAATATAAAAAAGAGGGCAATCCTCATTTTCTCATGAAAACGACTTTAAGAGTACTTTAAATGAGGGTAATTTTCAATTTTTTTTTATCATATCTCCGCAAGAAACCATTTAGGGGAAAAACACCATGAGTACACCCAACCGGGATCAGAACCCTGATTTTCCTGTCACCAGGAATACAGTCTAACGCGAGAGTGATGAATCACCGATGTGGGCTTCACAAAAAATATAATTTCCAAACATTCGGAGGGGATTTTTTAAAAAAAATAGGCTTATCGTTAAATTAGAGATACTACCTCGGCTTTAAATGTAATTACAAATACTTAGTTTGGAATTGTATCACTGCCACCTAAAGTATTCACGTCTACAGAAATGTAATTATTGACAAAGCTTAGATGATTAAAATACCGTTATTTTAATTTAAAATTATTAAAATAGACAAAACTTTTAACGCATTATCGAACCTGTCAGTAGTTTATATATATATATATATATATATTAGCTGATTCAATTATGGACACTACAAACAGTTTGTCATCAATTTTCACTTACGATAATACTACATAACTACAGTCCAATTTTCATAGGAAGAGCCTTTTAGCAAATCAAAATAGTTATTTCCCCCAGTCAACACTGATGACATTTTACAATATTATTATATAGGTACTAATAATATATCAAAGGTAACGGCCACAGATTGCATGAATTATCGTATTAATACGTGAAAGTAGATCTAGTAGCTTTTCAATCAGTCCGATAGTGATCTTCCTATAACAATTGGACTGTAACTATACGATTTACTCATAGTAACAAGCAATAACATACTTTACTCACATTTAGACTGAGCAGAAAGAAATCCACTGTATATAGTATGGCAGTCATGGGATTGAATTTTATCTGAAAGCAAGACAAAATACAGTTAAGTATGAAAAAACGACCATTTTGTTCGTAAGGCGACACACCAACATTTTTTTCTGATGTTTCACATCAATACAAATTTCAACAAAAGTTATCATTTGAAATATTAGTGATTATATTATTTTGAAAAAATATACCAGGTGTTAAAGAAGCTGCCGGAGCTTTGAAAACATTAGGCCTTTTGTTTTTCTAGCCCAAAATGTCGGACAAGAGGTTTGAGGCGTTAGATTCGCATTGTTATTTGTAAAAAAAAATCACTGCATCTCAATACCCGATCGGGCTTTACACGTATATATTAACTACGCTATTGTGGTACGAGTGTAAAACCATTTAGGAAATAAAACATCCTCGGCACATGAAAACGGGATTCGAACCCTGATCTCCCCGTATTTGGCCTATTGCAGGAGTAACGCTTTAGACTAGGGGTCAGTAACCGGTCAATCTCGCGGTGATTTTTGATCGATCGCGTAAGAACTACATTGTGATTAAAGGTCGATCTTTGAGTCTTCTAAACTCGCAAATATATCAAATAATTTCAAATTATATTTGAGTGTGATCTTGATCGGTAATATTATAAGAAAATTAAATGGTTTTGTACTATGATATACATTTTATTTATTCTATATATATTTTTATAGAGGTGGGGAAATTAGTATTTGAATGAATTTAAGGGATATATATATAAGATAGTATATAAGATAATATATAAGATAATATATAAGCTGTATAGACAACCAAAAAGAAACAAGAGTCGAATGGAGAAACAATGGATGATTGAGGGACTTTTTATAAGTCTTTTGGCCGATCGGGGTCCAAAAAGGTGGCCGACCCCTAATTTAGACAATTCAACCACTGAAGTGGGTTATATTGTTATCAGTCGCCGTTCGAAGCCCAGAAAGGTTTACTAGAGATTTGTCTAGCCCCTATTCACGTCAATAATGAGACATTTCTTATAAGTTCCCCATTTTTTTTAAATCCCAATATATTAGATCATAAATATTTCCACACTGGTGGGCATGCAGATAAAGGTGTCAGTCTTGTCTGATTTGTTGGCAACGGGAAGTTCACGGGGCTCGAATCTTGACAGGGTGTACCAGTGTTTGTTTTTTATACTGTTCCTTCACGCAAATGTGGGTTCAATACCACTAAAATTCTACCGTCCTCATCGCTAATTCCATTAATCTAAGTGCGAGGATTTTCAGAAGAATAATAAGATGCGTAGCATGGAAATAAACCAATTTATAATCTTCATATTAAAAACAAAACTATCGATAGTGTGTTCGACCCATTTCGGTGGTCGAATGGTCAAAGGCGTCACTCTCACCCCAGACTGGACTGCCGATTATGTAGATACCGGTGTTCGAATCTCGGTCGGGTGTACTGAGGGTAGTTTTCCCACTTTCCCTGCACGAAAATGTGGGTACACTCACTCTAAACTCAACCTTACTCAACCCTAACACATTAGCGTGATTAGTACATATGCGTACAACCCGAACGGATAGTAATACCCGGAAACAACCAAAAGTGT
This sequence comes from Timema genevievae, assembly GCA_902155825.1. Classification (NCBI taxonomy): domain Eukaryota; kingdom Metazoa; phylum Arthropoda; class Insecta; order Phasmatodea; family Timematidae; genus Timema; species Timema genevievae. The sequence continues at coordinate 5,160 of CABFWO010002287.1, forward strand.
TTCTGTTGTGTAGCAATTTGTTTGAACGATTTTAATAAATGTGCGCGAGGGTGTATGAACAGAGACGTTAATTAAACCAAAATGGGTGATTAATTTCCGTACCCTCGAGGTTATCGGTGAAACAAAGTCTGGTAGCTGAAACCTAGTTGGTAAGGAGGTTTCCCGAAGTTACAGCCTTCAAATTCTTGTAAACATCCTTACTTGTCGATCGGTGGTAGATGAGGCCACCACTCTTACAGGAAGATAAACACTAGTTCATACTCGGCGGAACCACATCCATACAACCATGTTGGTAATATTGTTTATAATGACCCCGGCGAGGGCTGGGTTGTTAGCACTTGGGACCACACTCTTAATCAACCGTATCTATATAACCATGTTGGTAATATTGTTTATAATGACCCCGGCGAGGGCTGGGTTGTTAGCACTTGGGACCACACTCTTAATCAACCGTATCTATATAACCATGTTGGTAATATTGTTTATAATGACCCCGGCGAGGGCTGGGTTGTTAGCACTTGGGACCACACTCTTAATCAACCGTATCTATATAACCATGTTGGTAATATTGTTTATAATGACCCCGGCGAGGGCTGGGTTGTTAGCACTTGGGACCACACTCTTAATCAACCGTATCTATATAACCATGTTGGTAATATTGTTTATAATGACCCCGGCGAGGGCTGGGTTGTTAGCACTTGGGACCACACTCTTAATCAACCGTATCTATATAACCATGTTGGTAATATTGTTTATAATGACCCCGGCGAGGGCTGGGTTGTTAGCACTTGGGACCACACTCTTAATCAACCGTATCTATATAACCATGTTGGTAATATTGTTTATAATGACCCCGGCGAGGGCTGGGCTGTTAGCACTTGGGACCACACTCTTAATCAACCGTATCTATATAACCATGTTGGTAATATTGTTTATAATGACCCCGGCGAGGGCTGGGCTGTTAGCACTTGGGACCACACTCTTAATCAACCGTATCCGCACAGGAAGACTACATTTCTGCCGCATCGGAGTATGAACCAACATCTCCCAGGAGGTAGACCAGAGTATAAAGAATTAAGCTCCAACAAACTATTACTGTTAATAATTCTAAAAAACTTGGCAAGCAAATACTTCAAGATTTGGTATTTTTGATTCGAAGTATTAAGCTACTCCAATCCCCTCCCCCGACTTTCTAATTACAATTTAAAATGAACCAATTATTTAGCGCCGTTAAGCTATCATAAGATACTTAATAAACTGAACTAAAAGAAAAAATATCTCAATACATTTATCGGATTGTCTATTAAACCAGAAGATTATTTTTAATAGGGACATTTGACTAGCCTCATAGTGTGAACTTTTAAGATCAACTTTGAAACCAACCCACTTCGGTGGGCGCATGATTTAAGGCGCTACTCTCACAGTAGACTAGACAGACGATGACGGGGAGATCGAAGTTCGAATCTCGGTCGGGTGTACTGAGGGTGGTTTTTCTTAAAACGATTTTCCACTCTCCCTCCACGTAAATGCGGGTACACTTCCTCTAAATTTAACCTTCAAAATAACTAAAACCATTGGCATAATTAGTGCACAAGCGTATAACCCGAACGGGTAGTAATATGCGGTGTTAAAAAACAAGCACTAATGCAGCCACGTATATCTTTCACCATAGTGTGTACTTTTATCATCATTCTGTTAGGAGAATGCTGGAACAGTTCCTAGAGATCCCAGCTCCTTATCACGGTTGGCGAGGTCCGCTACTTCCAGGTCACCGATGGCTGCTGTGTAGAAGTGTCATACAGTGAGTTTGGAATGGCCCCGCATGTCGCCTCAATGGACCGCAGCGCGGGGACAACTACCGGGATAACTGACCAGACAAACGGTCCGTGGGCTGTCGAGAGTCTAACGAGCGTGTTTGTGGCGAGCCGCACAAAGCGCCAGGGACATTTCACGGTACGCGGTGGGGAAATTTGACGCCCTAGACTAGTCGGGATATCGTTTTAATTTCCCATTTGCGGTTTTTCCACGGGACAGTTTAGAGACAGAGTAATTTATATGGAATACAAAGTTAGAGTAATAGGTTAGCCGCATTGCTGGGTATGTGGACTACCCAGTGGACTAAACGCCAAGCTCATTTTGTCTGGTTTGCTGGTGACCTGGGGGTTGGGTTTCGAATTCAGGCTGGTATGCTAGAGTTTTTTCCTGAATGCTTATTTAACCTCTTCCTTCACCGAAATGTGGGTGCATTTACCGCAAATTATACCTACCTAAACAGTGTAAATATTAGGATAGTCAGTAAGGATAGAAAGAAGCGGTGAGAAATAAAGATACACACACACACACACACACACACATACATATATATATATATATAATATGTAGAGACGACCATTGTATTTAATTATCATTACACCCTCCGCGGTGGCGTGATTAGCTAACGCGCTAGTTTCATGTTGAGCTAGACTGCCGAGGACGGCGAGATCGAGTTTAGAATCTCGCTAGGGTGAATTGAGGTAGTTTTTTCTAAATGGTTTTCCACTCTCCCTTTACGCAAATGCGGGCTCACTTCCTCTATATTCAACCTTCCTAATTCCTAGCCCATTAGCGTAGTCAGTATTTAAGCGTATAACCCGAACGGGTAGAAAGGCACGGTGCTAAATATTATTATTATTATTAATTATCACTTCATCCGCTTCGATAATCAAATGGTCTAAGGCGTCATTCTAGCCACAGACTATTTCCGATTATGGTTGGATCGGGATTCAAGTCCTGGTTGGATACATGGAACGTTGAATATATATGTACTATACTCTCAACGCAATGAGCGTGTTGTTTTCCCTGAATGGTTCCCAACTCTTTCTACACGCCAATGCGGGTACATTTCGTAAATAGAACCAGCCTCGTTCCTACCTAAGTCTTCTTAAGTCAACAACCTGAAGGTCGGTTTGATTTTGGTGCTGGGCACGCACTCAGCCCTTAGATTGATTAGTGTTACCTGCACCATCTGGTATAAATATATTGTATTAGTTGAGTTAATAAAGTGTAGTTGTTCCCCGTTGATTTCCAATGAATTTATATGAGCGAGCGCTAAAGGGCCTACCAATTTTACCGGGAAAGGTATTTTCCCATACATACCAGGGTTCTTTTACATGGCACAATCGACATGGGACTGACGGCTTTACTAACCTCCGAATAAAGTTGTGCTACGGATTTTTATCGCTCAAGAAACATTAATTGGCTCCGGCTGGGTTTGAACCCGCGAACATCGGATATAGAGGTGAGCATTTTGCCCCAAAACCACTGAGGTCGATCCCTACCTAATTAAGGTAATTAAAATAATATGAGTACAGCCCGAATGGACAGGTAGATGCGGTGAAAAAATCACTCTCTTATATTTAAATATTAAGTTTAGGAATGGGCCCTCAAGTCCTCGAATCCTTAATGATTTTGAGATTCAAGAAAATTTTCAGATTCGGGACTCAAATCCTTAAAAAAAAAAAAAGGGTTTTTCCTTCAATTTTTCAAGTGAAATTTGGTTTAGAGATTTAAACCAATTATAATTATATGATTAACTTAACAAACCAGGCCCCAACAAGTAATTTAACAACTGAATATGTTGTAATGAATTGATTGTAAGAAAAAGTTAACATTTAGTAACTTTTTGTATTTTATATTAGTCTATTATATTTATAGTTCCTCTTACGTTCATTATTATTCCAAGATTCAGATTAGTAAAATGGAGGATTCAATCCAACTTTAATTGAGTTTATTTGTTTCAATTGTTTTGTAAACAAATCATCATAATAAGTCATCAATCTTAAAAAACAAACTATTATTTATGAAGACGTAAAAACACACAGATTGCAGAGTTACGTTAGTAAGTACAGGATGTTTCTAAACTCTCTGCCAAACTTAAATCACAGCATTTTTGGACAGAATAAAACAAAAAACCCACGTGAAAAATTGTTAGGAAAAGTCATCTTGAATTACTAAAATATGTAAGTTAAAGTTAGTGGAAACAAAGACGGGGGTACTCAGCTGTATAATGAATGACCTAAGTTCATGACCTAAGTTTACTTAGATGACAGCTCAAAAAGTTACTAGAAATAGTCCCTAATGTATTCCTACGCCAACAGCTGACATCTATCACTTTGGATAACTGTAATGAAAACAGATGGTAATATATGAATGTGATAGCTAACCACAATAATGTTGGCCTATATTATTTATATATTTGTTTGAGGTCGAACACAAAGATTATTTATCGTTTTATTCCACTTAAAAAAAACTATTATTCACACCACTTTCACAAAAGGTCCAATTAACATAGCTTCAAAATGGCGATCGACGAATTTAAACCATGTGGTTGAACATGACGGAAACAAGTTCTTTACAATGATGCACCCACGCAATGGATAAAAATATTTTATTCAGTTAAATATTTTGAAATACAATAAAATAGTCATAAAATAATTTATTATATATTCAAAAAACAGGTATTTTCTCTTTTACAAATAAATACGATGCCTGTATCAAAAGTTATTAATGTATGTACTATTTTACATATCATAGATACCATTCCAAAAAGGAGAATAATTACTTTTAATTTTGTTTAAGATACTGTTTCGGATTGGGTAAAAAGAAATTATTAAAAATAATGAGATAATGTGAGAAAACTTAAGTTAACGTTATTTTAAATGTAAAATATAACATGTAATTAAAAAACTTAACATTTATAACAAAACCGTGATCTTTTACAAGTGTTGGCAACCTAAAAGCTAAACATTTGATTTTTGAACTGTCATCCAGGTAAAAACCTATCGTGAACAGTCTCTAAGTACGTGCGTGTACGGCAATTTGCATTTCATAAGGCGGGCACATCACAACAGGTGTTTAAAACTCACTCCCCGACTTGGTATCAACAGCATCCGTCAGTCGCATCGGGCTCACCCTTCGGCAGCGTTGCTCAAAGCCGCACACTTTCGTCCGCCTAAAGATATGCAACTTGTTGTACACGTACGTACGTACAGCCGCGTACTTCCAGGTTTGTTGTGTCGAAATTCAACTTATATTTAGTAATACAAGACGGCTTTTCCGAACATTTTTTTCACTAGGATTGTTTGTTTCTTTATGCCCACAAACACTGTGGCTTAAGTTTGGGAAGCGACCTTAGACACATCCTGTATATAATAATGTATATAATAATCACTTCAAGGTATCGCTTAATTTGTAGCTAATTTGACAAGAATGGAAAATAATCTAGTTTGATTTTCACTTTATAAGATTTCAGTTCAACCTTGTTTTCTACTAACCATATATAATGTATAAACAGTATAGTATATTATAGTATAGTAGAGTATAGTATAGTAACGGACACCTTCCGGGATCAAAAAAGTCCATTATTTTAATAATAATATTTAGCACCGCGCCTTACTACCCGTTCGGGTTATACGCTTAAGTACTAATTACGCTAGTGGATTAGGAATCGGGAGGGTTGAACTTTAGAGGAAGTGAACCCGCATTTGCGTGGAGGGAGAGTGGAAAACAATTTAGGAAAAACCACCCCCAGTTCACCCGACCGAGATTCGAACCTTGATCTCCCCGTCCTCGGCGGTCGAGCTCAACATGACCAGCGCGTTAGCCAACTACGCCACCGAGGCGGGTCGTTATTTTAAGAAGTGTCAGTTTTTTTTAGATTTAAAAAAAAATCATAATATTGAAGACAGTTGAATCCATACGCCGTGCAGTAGGCCCTATTATTTGCAGAATAGTTATTACTAATAAATACTGAACATAGCTCACTGTACAAATGGCATAATATACAGAACAATAAGAAAATTAAATTAAATTAAATGTGAACAGTGGGCCTTATATAGTGCATATGTACGCAGGAACTCAAGACTGAACCGCTGGAACAACCCCCGCTGATGGCTCGGAAGAGGTGGGAGGTATGACCTTGAAGTAAGGTAGTTATTACTAGGTAGGCAATTTCAGAAAATTTTCCCGGAGGGGGAGGGAGGGACTGCTCACACTTTACGTGAGACAATAGCATTCCTAACATTCCCACAGTAAAATATTGTATATAGACTGGTGTTTCCAAATGTTTTCCGCTATTTAGAGATTTGTACGCATGTATGTCCGTATCTAGTAGTGTCCGTCTCCATTACTGAGAAAGTCCGTTGTAGTAAGTTTGTTTCACCATAAGCGCACATGTTATTTTGTCAGGGAATTTTAAACTGTCCGCTATAAAGAATAATCCGTTGTTCAGAGGTGTCCGTTAAGGAATATTTCACTGTGTGTGTGTTTAGATTATAACTTTATGAATCATCTATGAACTAGGCGCTTAATTAAACGTAGATTTACTAATTTATGTAAGATATTACCATTTTATGATCGAAACGTTTCAAGTCTACTCACCGTCACTATAGCAAAGAGGTAGATGCTGTGTGTCAAGTCCACCAGCATCGTGAGCACTACTGTCACTATCCAAGGAACCAGCAGGGTCCGGATATCCTATAACATACATTGGGACATTAGAGAATTTTGGAGAGTATTTTTACAGTACCTGTTTCCAAGCAAGCTGTTTAGTGCCAGGTGTTTAGTGCTAGGTGTTTAGTGCCAGGTGTTGATTTCCTTGTGATCTGACTTTATTTCCAAGTTTAGGTATCATCTCTGTCAGGGTTTACTAAACTTTTGCCAGTCACGTACCTCTTTTCAGGTTCATGACCTAACAAATGTACCAATTTTTAAGGGCATGGCCTAGAAAATGTACCCCTTTTCAGGGACATGACCTGAAAAACGTACCCCTTTTCAGGAGTATGACCTAATAAAGGTTGGCCTTTTCAGGGGCATAATCCAACAAACGTACCCCTTTTCAGGGGCATGACCTATCTAATAACCGTACCCCTTTTCAGAGTCATGACCTAACAAACGTACCCCTTTTCAGGGGCATTATCAAATAACCGTACCCCTTTTCAGAGTCATGACCTAACAAACGTACCCCTTTTCAGGGGCATGACCTAACAAACGTACCCCTTTTCAGAGTCATGACCTAACAAACGTACCCCTTTTCAGGGGCATTATCAAATAACCGTACCCCTTTTCAGAGTCATGACCTAACAAACGTACCCCTTTTCAGGGGCATGACCTAACAAACGTACCCCTTTTCAGAGTCATGACCTAACAAACGTACCCCTTTTCAGGGGCATTATCAAATAACCGTACCCCTTTTCAGAGTCATGACCTAACAAACGTACCCCTTTTCAGGGGCATGACCTAACAAACGTACCCCTTTTCAGAGTCATGACCTAACAAACGTACCCCTTTTCAGGGGCATTATCAAATAACCGTACCCCTTTTCAGAGTCATGACCTAACAAACGTACCCCTTTTCAGGGGCATGACCTAACAAACGTACCCCTTTTCAGAGTCATGACCTAACAAACGTACCCCTTTTCAGGGGCATTATCAAATAACCGTACCCCTTTTCAGAGTCATGACCTAACAAACGTACCCCTTTTCAGGGGCATGACCTAACAAACGTACCCCTTTTCAGAGTCATGACCTAACAAACGTACCCCTTTTCAGGGGCATTATCAAATAACCGTACCCCTTTTCAGAGTCATGACCTAACAAACGTACCCCTTTTCAGGGGCATGACCTAACAAACGTACCCCTTTTCAGAGTCATGACCTAACAAACGTACCCCTTTTCAGGGGCTTGATCTAACAAACGTACGCCCTCCAGCTCTTCTTAAAAATAGCAAACCAAGACCTAATTTCTAGTAAGTATAACCAATTGTTAAAATTTTTACTAAAACTCTGAAGGTTAAGTTAAAAAATACCACGACAGAGTAAAATAAATGCTTATAAAAGCCTGTGGCTTCGAGTCAAAATTTACGCTAATTGGTTAAGGCCCTTGGCCCTGTCGAGTGCAAGTCTAAAACCTATTTTGTGGAATTGTTGGTGGGAGGATGAAAGGCGTGGCGTGGCAAATGACCAAAGTATCCGTCCGCGCCAACAAGAACAAAGGGATCACGGAAACCGTAGATGGCGCTAGCTACCGGAGAGGTCTTGCGAAAAAAATCATAGGGTTGGAAATATCATGCTTCTATTCTTGAACTAACCGTTTCCAAAAAGAAAATTGCAAAACAATCAAAATTCTAGAATATAACCGTTTGTTCCCACGGCTTTGCATTTCCACACCAAATGAAAAGGGCCAATCGCCTTAATCAGATTTACTATTATCAAAACTTATTTTATGAGTAATAAAACTCAATGGTACGTGGCGTAGCTCCTGAAATCTCTGCCCGGGAGGGGGGGGGGGTATTTTTGTGATTATTTAATGTTAGTATATATTACTGTCTCTAGGTTGGGTGCTTTATTTCTGGTGTTGCTGTTGTAAGTTAAGACGGTTTGTAAGCCGTGTACAGAAATAACACTAAATACAAATAATAATTGAACGCGTTTCTTTGCCATTGCATATTTATATAAAAGTCTTAGTTAGATCCCCGACACTATCGAAAACGTATCATCACAAAGTTGGATTTAAAGCCTTTCACTTACAAGGGGAGGCCACGACGTTCGGATCACGGATTATCTTCAAACTTTGTACACTTTTAGTAGTCCATTAGGACAACATAATGTGCAAGTAGTAGGGCGTACTACTTAGGCGTTTTCGAGAAACTCGCAAGAGAAGTTTTACGCGTCGAATATGTACCGATGCGTTGCGACAATGAGCACGAGATGGCGACGGTGGAGTGGTTAGCGTTCCAGCTCCGTAATCACTAGATATCTGGATCGAGTCCCGCTCATATTTTTTTTTTCAACACTGGTCATATTCTTTCATATATATTACAATTCAAAGGTAATATATTCTGACATATTGTAACTCATTGTATTATTGAATAAAGTTATTCACACCTTTATTTATCGATGTTTGACTTGGGCTTTCCAAGCCTGGCCCTCCCCTTATCCTTTCAAACCTGTGTCTGCAGGTCAAAGCGTCCAGGTCCAAAGAAGTTCCGGGTACCTTATCCGATTTCAGGTATGAGGGATTTCGCAAATCACGACAGGCATACATTTTCAGGAAAACTTTATGCGTTTGGTCGTTTACTTGTCGATAACTATAAATATAATATTTGTTGTAGTAATGAAAATTAGTAAACAGCCAAATAACATTGGAAATTCAATAAAAGTTCATGCAAATACACGTATTTTTTCATTATATTACCTTTGAATTGTAATATATATGAAAGAATATGACCAGTGTTGAAAAAAAAAAATGAGCGGGACTCGATCCAGTGATCCAGTGATTACGGAGCTGGAACGCTAACCACTCGACCGTCGTCATCTCGTGCTCATTGTCGCAACGCATCGGTACATATTCGACGCGTAAAACTTCTCTTGCGATTTTCTCGAAAACGCCTAAGTAGTACGCCTTACTACTTGCACATTATGTTGTCCTAATGGACTACTAAAAGTGTACAAAGTTTGAAGATAATCCGTGATCCGAACGTCGTGGCCTCCCCTTGTAAGTGAGAATATTATGTAAGGAACGATTCAATTTCTCATTACTAAAGGTAAAATGAATATAAATACAATTACTTTCACTTAGTGCTAAATATACTTCATAGGTTCTAGTTGTTGTGTTTGTCCAATTATTCAGCTCCGATGAGTTGCTTTATTATATTTGCATTAATTACAGATATTTATCCAGATTTAATTAGTAAAATAATTGTTTTACACCTGTTTTATCATATATTAATAAATAGTTTAGTTTGGCTTAATTTACTTTGAAAATTCGATATAGGCCTATACTTGTATTTTATTTATGTGACTTAATCATAATTAAATGTTGAAGCTATTTTTTAAATGGCAAGTGTATTTTCCTATTCTTAATTCCAAGGAATATTTGATTGATCGTTTAAAAACAACATTTTTGTTCATATAAAAAATATTAAAAACTCGCCCGCTGCATTCTGTCAACAATAGCGTTTTATTATCCATACAATTCCGAATGCTACCATAGACAAACAAAAGATTCCAACTGGTTTATATCCACAATGGACGAATGAAGCTTTCACGGGTCGGTGTTTAAAATCTCCACCATTTTCATTCAAGTCTTTTATCTGTGGTTCTTTTTAAAAATAAAATCAAGGTAGCTTTATTTCATTTGTTATTTCAAAATATGGTCCATGAAAAAATTAAGCGGAAAGGTATTTTCCGTGTTCCTATAGAAATAAAAACCTACATTTTAGGTTCCATATTTAACAAATAAATAAATGAAAAGGTGAAATAAGCTTATTATCCATAACGTTTCTGAGAACAATTTTTTTATAAACATAGATGTATCCTTCCCCTAACAATAAGGTACAGGTGGTTATATTCGTAGCCTATATATAATTTAGACCTTCCAAGCTTAGATAGTCATGTACATTACATTTAATTGTAAAAGATTTAGTTCTTACAAAATAAAGTATTTTTAACAGGGCTACAACAGAAAATTATAAAATATTTGAGAATTATTTTAGCTCCAGAACTGCCAATCCCATAATAAATACCACAGTTTGAGGATATTTTTCTTTAAGTAGTTGGGAGCATTAGTGGGAAACCCATGCACATAATATGCTTGTTTGGTTCTTCACAAAAATCTTACCTTCAAAGTTTGTTTTACTGATAGTTTGATCACAATATATATTGAATTTTAATTTAAAGTGGATTACAAACCACCCAGATGGATTTTCTCGCATCATAATTAGCTAAGTGCTGGTGATAAGCTACATAGATAGATCGTAATGGCCCATAATAACCAACAAATTATAGTGATACAATTAGGCTCAAGTATAAGTTCAGGTTTATTTTACACTTAGTATATAACAATATCCATCCGACACTTTATATCAGTCGGTAGCATGTCTGCATATAATGCTAAGGGTCCCGGGTTCAATTCCCGGCAAGGTCGAAAAATTTATGATTGATGAAATGTGGGTTTAACCATTCACAGTGATGAATTAACGGCCGGGGACTGGATGTTGTGCCTGTTCTAGTCTTAGGTTGGATTATAAGGTATATGAAGCTACAACAAGCCTAGCAAGCCGCTAGGGAAAATATAAGGCTTGAATAAAAAACTGACCCAGGCCACAGGATGGAAACAGTAATGGATGTAAAAAGAAATAACGATATCAAGTAACATCACATATATTATCTTTGACTGTCCCCCAACTTATATAATCCCTTGCGGATGATAATGATGATAATCCGCCATTTTGGTCTGTGGCAAGCACGCTTAAGGGTGATTCCCACGTTTCTGCTTTAATTAGCTCTGAACAAGCCTCTTTATAAGTTGGCGAATTCGCTGGTAAAAGATTATAAAGACGCGGCTTCTTTTATTCTCTCGCGTCATAATTTTGAAGACGCAGCGAGTAAAAGACGCTAACTGAGTTGAACATATCCAACTTAAGCGCCCCCGCAAATCAAATAACTAGCTGCTTTTACCAGCAACGTCAAAAAAAGCATCGCGTCAGCGCTTTTAAGAGTGACCAGCGAATGGGTCTTTCTTAATGCGCATGCGTGACAAGGGCAGCTAGCTACAAACCTTGTTTGAGAAGCACGTGTGAGGGGAGTTTTTTTTTGGACGCCATAACACTCAAGACTGGCTAAACGCTGGTGACTTTCCAGTTTTTAGAATCTTTGTGTAAACGTTTATCAGCTAGCGAGTTTTGCAGCCAGATATTCGCTCAGGGAAAGCGTCAAGGTGGCGTCAAAAGAAGTCAGCGAATATTATCAAAAGCAGCTCCGTGTAAATCTCCCTTTAGGCTTTATCTGCGTTAAAGCAGGACTTAAAAAACTAAATTAACTTTGATCAGAGAATCTAAAACATTACAATCTTAGCACCAGTAATGAAACTATCTTGGTCTGAGTACGAACACATTAACATATAGTAACCCACACCAGTGGTCGTACGGTCTATGGAGACACTCTCACTGGATAAAACTGGAGGTCGGGATTGGAATTCCGGCCAAGTGGGCCTATACGGTGATTTTTTTTTTAAAATAAATGGTTTCCCACTTTCTCTCCTTTTACATGCGAGTAGATCTCCTCTTATATTATAGCTTACTGATACCTACTCCATTAATGAAAGAATGCGGACAGCGTGGATGGGTAGTAAGACACCGATTTACACTACGTTTGCCAGAGAAGTTGATAGTCTTACCTTTACGGATTACACTATGACCCTATCTTATAAGCTATACCATAGTGCAATAAGCCAAGGCAAGCTTGATACCTTTCAACCTATCAGGGTGAACTTGGTATACAATAAAACAAGACCATGTATTAGATTATTTTTAGATATCTGCACCTAGGAATTCCTTCAAGTCTGTACTTGCATCATGTCAAAATGTCCTCTAATGGTATCTAGAATCGAACCAGGATCCTCCAACTCTTCTCCCACATGTTATAAAAATGTCCTCTAATGGTATCTAGAATCGAACTAGGATCCTCCAAGTCTTCTCTCACATGTTGTAAAAATGCCCTCGCACAGCAGATTATGATGTCGCGGTGATGTTAGCGGACCCTGCCTATGTCGTGTTTGTGTCACGTACTCACGTATCAGCTTGTGGTCAAATCTCCCCTCCCCACCACGTCAGCACACACGTGACCTTTTCATTATGACACATCCTACTCTTTATCCTGGTTCTCCAATCACGGACCGCTCGTTAGACGTTGTCCGTGCCGTCTGTAAACTCTACTTGGATATAGCCGGCAACTGTTTAACGTCCCTGGAGAAGGCCTTGTGAGACGTTTAAAAAGATAAAATAAACTTTATCAGTAATTCTCAACCTTTTCCAGATCGTGGACACCCTAATCTCACTCACTATAAGAGGGGAAATTAAGAGACCACGCACACCTTTCTAGTATTCTACGAAGCCCATTTCATATTTATAATTGTATTATTATATTTGTAATTGTAATTTGTATTTTTATTTGAAAAAATTAAGAGAACACAGTTTTGAAATGTATGCTATTGCTCAGTCAGTAAGTTGTCAACATCTCGCCTGATTTCAAGAAGTGTAAGACTCAGAATATATAAACAATAATTTACCCGGTTGTTCTCTGCAAGTACAAAACGTGTTCTACTAACTTACATGATGAGACATCATTTAGGGTGTTATAAAAAAAGGCGCTTACATACCCTCCTGTACTCATCACAAGACATTGTTAAGATAATCAAGTCTTATAGATCACGGTGGGCAGAACATGTAGCGCGCATGGGAGATTCTAGAACCTTGTTAGGGACCGACTGGCAAACCCTACTGGAAGAGATCAATGGGAAGACAGACACAGATGGGATAGTGACATTAGTAGGGACTATAAATATATAATTAGGCTGTAATGAGGTGTACTGGATAGAGCTAGCTCAAAGATAGGGATAGTGTGTAATGGGGTGGACTGGATAGAGCTAGCTCAAGATAGGGATAGGCGGCTTACTTTTGTAATTGGGGTGATGAGCCATAGAATTCCTAATTCCATAAAGTAAGTATTATTAATTTATTGTTAAAAATGGGTTGTTTTGAGGAGGACCATTTTTGAGAGTTAAAATAAAAGTATCTAAAACAGTTTTCATAAATTCATACGTTGGGTAGTGTGAGTTGATACTGTCACTTTTCATAGAAAAAATACTTACCCATAAGATAATACTAATAATATTGTAAAACGTTATCAATGTCGACCACAAAAAAAATGTTGTTTGTATTTTCAAAAAGCTTGTTCTTACTAAAACTCTCTACTTTAATAAAAATATTTATTTATTTAGTTTACTATGACTACTTCAAAGCTCGGGAATTTAATTAAAATGATGACCATTGCTCAGCGTCTGCACGAGACCCTCTAATCCCAGGACCACCAGATATTAGTGCTAGTACCTTGTCAAATAAGCCCCTTAGGTCAGGTTGACAATGCCTCTCCACATCTTTACCGGATGGAACTAACAATGGTAAAAGGAGCACATGTAATATACACTTAACTTACAACGTATCAGTTTGTTCTGGGAAATATGTACCATGAAGTAATTAATAATAAGAAAAGGGATAAAATCACAGGTCCAAGATTAGTCACTAAAACAGTTGAAAAGAATGGGGAAGTGAATGGTAGATATTTTCATAATTGAATAACGCTTTGTACACATAATTTAAATGGATTATTTTGTTTTAGAGGTTATTGAACGATACATTTCCTAATTATGTTAATAGGATGAATTGCAATATTCTGTGTTATTAAGAGTCCTATATAGGCTCATAAAGTGACGTATTTTGAAGGCATTGTTCTAGGGTTATATCTAGTCGTAAATATGAGATAATGAGATATAAATTTAATATTTTTTCTCCGATAAAAAAAAGGACTATTCAACGATTCTATGTATTAAAATATGTATTTTATTAATTATTTTTCCTTAAAAAATCGTCAAATATGGTATTTTCAGCATAATTTTCCAAGAAAAGTATGACTGGGAACATGATTATAGATTTATAAAAACATAAATTACAAAATTATAAACAAATTGGTATATTAATATTCTATAGTCACCACTGAAAAACTGCTTGCTCTTTCTGCTCCGATTACTAACCGGCCACGCGGAGCTTGGAGTGAGGGAAGGAGACCCAGCAAGAGCAGGTAGGGCGAGAGAGGGAAAACAAAATGTATGGCTGGATAAAGTTGTTTCGAAGCGGCTGACAGGTTTCTCCGGTACTAGTAATTTTTAATTTTACGTGTTATTTTTTCGGGATTTTTTTCTTCCAGATAACACTGGTGCACAACATGCATTGGTCATTTCCTCCTTAAAATATCATCGTACGAATACGAACAGAATTTTGCTATTGGCCAACAACTTAATATTTGTGACTAATACTCTTTTTGTACAAACAGATTAAAAAAAATCTTAGACTTGGTTTGGATACCGGCCCCGTCAGGATCTGTATTTAATAACGGATCGGAATATTGGAACCGTGACATTGGGTGGTGATTTAAGAATCGGTCTTCTCGGAGTGCTCCGGTTTAGTCACACATCTTCATTCCGGCACGACTCCAATCTCATTTCATCCCTCAGACACTCGCGTCACCACCTTCTGATTACTGGGGGAGGGGAGGGACAAGTATAAATCTTTCCTTGCCTTCCCAACTCTTTTTTCCTTTCTTTTTTAGCACCGCATTTTACTACCCGTTCGGGTTATACGCCTATATATACCCTGATTTCGGTTGGAAGAACAGTAGAGAAAATAAAATCATATTTCTTTGTGACCAATATTGATAATCTTTTACTAGATTATTTGTGTTATTTTATGGGTATTGATAATATCTATCAAAAGCGATAGCTTCAGATAACAAGACTTGATGTATGAATGTATTAAAATTGTTTTAGTAACTTTAGTAACAAACTTCTACTGTTCTTCCTACCAAACTCATACTCTACTAATTACACTAATAGGTTAGGTATTAGGAAGGTTTAATTAGGAGAAAATTCACCCGCATTGGTGTAGAGGGAGAGTGGAAAACCACTCAGGGAAAACCACCATCAGTGCACCCGACTGGGATCGAACCCCGATCTCCCCGTCTTCGGCAGTCTAATACAACACGAGAGTAGCGCGTTAGACCACACAGCCAGCAAAGAGGGAAAATCTCTTGTTATTCTCACCATAAAATGATGTATTATTTTTACTAAAGAATTTCCCCTTCCCCCACCCTGTCAATGTATCAACTTTTAAATACTTTAAGATGATGCAATCACCAGAATTTGCCAGCTGTATTGCAATTAGGGGTAAAATCATCATATTGAACTCTTTGAAAAGCTAGTGTCAATAATACATTTTTTTCACCTATAACTTAATTACATTTAATATTTAGGCTTATTTAATGGAATGAATTCTCGTTCCACCCCAACCTTGATTTAGAAGCAGGAACATAACAAGTCTATTGTTTCCATAAAATCAAAAACTCATCCAAAAACGCTCTTCCCCCCTCCCTGGACCTTGGCTATTTTCTGGCATATAAATATTTTTGTAGAATTCAATGCCGGATGGCCTACTGTATTCAGTACAGTAATAAGAAATTCTCAAATGTTTTAATTGATTTGTACAAAATATTGTAGACGGGATTATATTTTCTCCCCCATTTCAATGTACCCTATTCCTTGGTTCCCCATTTGGTAAAATATTGGGAGGGACGCGTCCCCGAATCCTCATAGCCCATAACGCCGGTGTCACACCTCACCTCTTATAAATGCAGCTTAGAGGTTCACCGTACGGACTTGTTCTACACCCCGGCATTATTCGCCCATTCAGACCCTGTCGGTGACGGCGGGAACTGTGTGAAGATTATATTTACTTACTTACGGCAGAACGTCAATATAACAAGAGTACATAAATTAGAGAGGTGGGCTCTAAACTGTTTTACACTACTCTATTTAAATTTTAATTGTAGCTCATGCAGTACTAGATCATTTTTCTTACAATAATTTAGCCTGGTTAAAATGCTATTTTAGCCATTGGATAGATAGACAGCAACAAAAATAATAATAAGCCCAGGAATTTTAAGTTTGTTCAATTGGTCGAAAAGATTATATATTTGAATGTTTTGTTATATTTTTACTATTCCACGTTGAATGGTTTCCTGATGAAATTCCAAAACAAACATCAACATATTTGTCATATTTTTGGTTGGGCTGGGATGTTTTTAATTTAGAATATTGCAGAATATATTACTCAAAAAGTATTTATAGAACGATATTTAATTTCGGCCTAAAACTATCTTTGCCAACACAACCATTTAATAAATAAATAACTTTGAAATGCATTGTGTTGTTCGCCTGCAATAAAAGTTTATATTTTTTCAATTTTATCTAGAAAATTAAAAAAACTTAAAACCCTCATTGTAAATCTGGGGTGGGCAATCCTGTCACTAATTGCAACAAGTGGAAGATCTGCCATAAAAGTGTGGTGAATTTTAGTTTTCCAGCTCTCACAGTAGAATAAACATTTTCCTGATGGTGTGTGTTTGTGGTAGCTTGATACTTCCTGTACATCATTGGAAGCATTCCTCATATACACTGAGTTCAAATATTTAGCCAATGTTTATGTAACTTGTCACACAAAGGGACTGTAAAAATTCTAATTAAAATTTTCTAGCATTTTCAACACGAACAATGTTAATTATTTATTTATGTAGAAGACGGTTGTAACCGAGTATTTAAAGTGTACATATTTTAAATAAACTCGTTCAAAAAATGTGAGTTGTTTTAAGTATTTGATTGAGCAACCTAATCTCTCAATTTTTACATAATGTGGTGAACTGCACTTCTCATTCGCCACATCTGTGACTCCATTGCAAAATACGTCACCCACCTTTGTTATAGATGAACCACACATTTTATTTCAAAGAAATTTCCTTATTACATACCCGTGTTGGCAAGGATAATTTTAGGCCAAAATTTAACACTGGGCTATATAAACTTTTAGACTGTTATAGTCTGAAATATTCAAAGCTAAGGCCATCATATTTCAGCCAAAAAAGTATTGAAAAAAGTTTACCCTTCGTTTTAAACGTTAATCAGAAAACCATTCAATGTGGAAAAGTAAAAGTATGAAATAGCACTTTAAAATATTTATTTAGACCACTTGAACAGCCTACAGGTTGTGACATGAGTATGCTGTGAATTAAGGAAAGGATAACACACATTTAGAAGGTACACGTGTTAAATCAATGGTAATTTCATCTGCCAAAAACTAAATAATATATATATATTTGTTTGAGTGATATATTAAAGCGAGTAGTCATATCTAAAATTTCTATTCAATGGCCATTTCGTGTATCCAAACACCATCAAGTGAGCTCCATAAAAAAATCAATAAGACCTTCCCTTTGACAAGGCAACATCCTTTTTGTAATATTTTTTTAAAACATTAATCATCTTTTCTTTAGTTGTTCCTATTTATACACTCGTGATTCACATGCATGTGTATACATTCATGCAAAGGTGTTGAATTAATAAAAGTGATACAACAGTTACGATACAAATCTTGGTAATCCAGATGCCATGTATTTTTACTCTACCATGCATGTGTTTCGAAATATACATTTGTCATGTCTACAAAAAGCAAGATACTTAGTTTTATAGTTTTGGCGATTGCTTGTTGTTCACATACTTAATTTATGGCAATAGGAACTCGAAAGTTCATTGCCACACTTACAAAAGTACGCCACCTATCCCTACCTTGAGCTAGCTATATCTAGTCCACCTCATTACACCCTATCCCTATATTGTTCTATCCAGTCACCCTAATTACACCCCGTCCCTATCCTGAGCTAATTATATCCAGTCCACATGATTACACCCTATCCATATCTTGAGCTAGCTCTGTTCAGTCTACCTGATTACACCCTATCCCTTTCTCGAGAGAGCTATATCCAGTCCACCTTATTACACTCTATCCATATATGGAGCTAGTTCTCTCCAGTCCACCTAATTACACCCTATCCCTATCTTGAGCTAGTTATATCCAGCCTACCTCATTACTCCCTATCTCTATCTTGAAATAGTTCTACCCAGTCCATCTCATTACAACTTATCCCTAACTTGAATTATTTCTATCCAGTCCACCTGATTACGCCCTATCCGTATCTTGATCTAGTTCTATACAGTCCACCTAATAGCACACTATCCCTATCTTTAGCTAGTTACATGCAGTCCACCTCATTACAACCTATCCCTATCTTGAGATATCGCTATCCAGTCCACCTCATTACACCCTATCCCTATCTTTAGCAATATATATCCAGTCCAACTCAGTACAACCTATCTCTACCTTTAGCTAGCAATATCCAGTCTACCTCATTACACAATATATTTATCTGGAGATAGTTCTATAAAGTCCACCTCATTACGCCCTACCCTTATCTTGAGCTAGTTATATTTAGTCCTTCTCATTACAAACTATCCTAATATTGAGCTAACGTTATCCAGTCCACCTCATTACACCCTAACTGTATCTTGAGCTAGCTCTGTCCAGTCCATCACATTACATCCTATCTCTATCTTGAGCTAGTTCTAACCAATCTACCTGATTACACCCTATCCCCCTATCTAGACTAAATAGTTAAACTCTTTTAAATAATTTACTGAAATATTTAAATAGCTATTTAATATAATCTCCAGGTCACCCGGGTGTACATGGTCACATGGTCTGGACTAAATTGCCGGCGATAGGAAGATCGAGGTTCGAATCTCGGTCACGAGTATTGAGGCTGGTTTTTTACTAAGTGATTTTCCATTTGCCTTCCAGGCAAATGTATATAGATATACATTCCCTTAATATACCTTCCTCATTCCTAAATAAACGTTAGTGAAATTAGTACATGAGTAGTAAGATGTTGTGCTAAATTGAAACAAAATGATAAGTTGGTATAATTTTTAAAGAACCGTAACCTTATTACTAACCGAAAAGAATAAAACCCCTTATTTTATTCAAACCAGAACCAGAACCTTTAAAATGTTTGTTTGGAGAACAGATTAAAATGTCTGTTCGACTTTCTGTTTATGCTAGCATGTAGCGTGGTCTTAGGGACTGCTTGCTGTACATCGAGCGAACCGACCAGAAGAAGACTGAAAGAAGGGGAAGTGACGTGTTCCCCCACTCTCAAACCACTGCTAATCACTGAGCCAATACCTGCCTTCTGTCCTGTTGGCTAGTACAGCCCCCTAGCGTGACATCGCTTCCAATACCTCACTGTGAAGAGGGTAGATATATTGCGCTCTTAAAGTACCCAAAACTCTGATCTACAATTTTTAAAATTATCACATTAATTGAATAGATGCGTTACTAAATAAATAAAAAATATGATTCTAAACACTAAAATATAAGATTATCTATATTTATTTTGTAAGATATTTTATGAAAAGTATAATTTTAATAAGAAATAATTTATAATCCACTTGAAAAGACAATAGTTTGCTTTCGGGTAGTCTTAATGTCACAAGGGTATATCAGCCAATCCAAGAAAGTGTTGGAGAAAGAATATCAAAATAGACCAAATATATTAACTGAAATGTATGTAATTTAAGCTTAATATAATGAGCATGTACTCACGTTCCATTGAAAAAACCTTGACAACTATGATAAAACATATCCAAGTATGTATTCATCCAATTTGAACAAAACTCTGGAAACGCTTGGGACTGTCAACATTTGATAAAAATTTACCAAATGTATTAAGCTACAGTAATATTAAAATAAATGGTACGGCACACCGCACAGACTTTCTCTCTCTTTCTATAAACTCGTAAGATTTCTGAACGGAAAATAATGTACATTGTATCATCACCACTCCACATAAGAACACGCATAAAATAATATACAATGATATAGAATCAATGAGAAAAGAGGCGCATCTTTGTCCACCTAAGAGCATTTCAAACAGTTTAATGTCTTCCACAAGGGTCAACACTTCGTATTAAAATTTCGATTTCTGGTTAAAATTTTAACATTTTATAAGGTGTTGCAGATCTTCAAGTCATCGCATTGATATTTAATTATTCATTTATACATTTTGACCAATAAAAAATGTAAATATTGACTATTGAGTCTAAAATGGAGATAGATCATTGCTATGCAAACATTTCTCCTAAGAGCTTTAAGGAAAAATAACATACTTTTTTAGATACTTATATTTAATTACTCTATGGCATTGGAGAATTATTGCGTTAAGACTTAAGTAGTATATGTTTACAACTAAAGCTCACAAAATTGTATTAATATATTTGCAAATATCTCAGAAACTGTTGCTTTTATAAAAATATATGTCAAATAAAAGTTTTTTATTTCTAATAGTCCTACAATTTTGCAATGATAAGTTGTTTAGTTTCTCAAATAGTTGTGGAGATACGGAAATTAACGCTTCTGTAAAGTACCCTAAAAATCATTTTCATAGGAAAATGAAAATAGCCAGTTTATTTATAATCTTAATCAACGCCTAGATACGAATTTTAATCAAAATCGTTTGAGCAGATTTTGAGAAAACCAAATTTTTCTCTTTTCGCCCTTCAGTAAACTACCCTTAATTTTAAGTTTTTATAGACACACAGACAGACGGCATTGCAAAGACTATTTTTTAGGGTTCGGGGGGTCATGAGACGTCGACATCCATCAACATTTCAGGTTAGTTTTTTTTACGGTTGCAATACTTAAGCTTTAATGTCCAAAAAGTTAAAAATATATATATAATTGCGTATAGATTGAAAATTATTGATTTTATAAAAATATGTTTCGAATAAAATATTTGTATTATAAATATATATACATATTTGTAATGCTAAGTAATTTCATATCTCAAATAGTTTCGGAGCTATTATAAAAAATGTTAATTTACGCATCAGACCGGAGCCCTTAAAGCCATTTTGCCGAAATATTGAGAGTAGCCATTTTGTTTGGAATATTTATTAATGTTCATAAATGAAATTTAATCAAAATCGTTAGAGCCGATTTTGAGAAAATCGACTTTTTCTCTTTTTTCCCTTCAGTAAACTACCCTTAATTTTAGGGGTAGATATCCAATTCCAAAAACCCCTCGGGGCAACCCTATGAAAACCCTAGATATCAAGTTTCAGCTCAATCGGTAAAATAGTTTAGGCTCTAGTTGGAGGTACAGACAGACAGACAGACAGACAGACAGACATTCAAAAACCACTTTTTCGGATTCAGGAAGTCATGAAACGTCAAAATTCATCAAAATCTCGAGTTCGATTTTTTTGACGATCACCATACTTTCTCTACCTGTAAGATAGAGAGAAAGTAAAAATAGTGCTTGTTTATAAAGATAAAATAAAATTAGTTAAACATTAAAGAATTATCAACTGGTAAACTTAGCGCCGTGCGATACATCAGAGGAGTAATACATCGTACAGTTCTGTTGAGCTTAAGTATTGAGTGAATTGTAAGGGGCTATAACACTTAGTACCGTGAGATACGTACTATTCTGTTGAGCTTGTAGTATAGAGTGATTTGTAAGGGGCTATTAACACTTAGCGTCGTGAGATACATCAGAGGAGCAATACATCGTACAGTTATGTTGACCTTGTAGTATAGAGTGAATTCTAAGGGGATATCAAAACATAGCACCAATAGATGTGAGAGAAGATAATAAATACAATGTTCACCTAAAGCTAAGCTAATTATTAATATAACCCTACCGTATTTCAATAAGTTAAAGTTTATATTTGTAAAGTTATGGCTTCACGTATATTTATTAATACTCTCATTTTAAAAATACTGTTTTTTTATCGTTTTTAATTTTTACTTAATACATGGCCAGCCTACATATTTAATAAATTATTGTACTACAATATATGTCAATAGGCAGAAATATTTAACTTTAAGTTAACCTGTTCGTATTATAGGCTCATGTACTAATTACGCTAATGGGTTAGGGATGAGTAAGGTTGAATTTAGATTATAAGTACCCTAATTTGCGTGGAGAGGAGTAAACCATTTAGGAAAACCACCTTCAGTACACCCGACCGGGGTCGAAATAAGATCTGCCCCGTCATCGACAGTCTAGTTTATTGCAAGAGTAGCGCCTTAGAACCTGCGGCCACTGAAGCTGGTTAGAAATATTTTATCAATTAAGAAAAAACAAGGAAAATTGACTAAACAAAAGGGTTTGCAACACGTAACTATGGATAAAATACTGTACTATGCAATTCTAATTTTAAGTAAATTTCTAAAAAAAAACATTTTTCTTCCGTAACAAAATATGCTAGCTATATAATATGGTATGTTTTAACGTCATTTATTATTATATCAGGCTGTGAGTTATTTTATAATTTATTTTATTCTAATGTGAATTTTTAACTTTTAAAACTCATATCAAATCAATATATATTTATCACAGCGTCTTACTACCCGTTCGGGTTATATGATTATGTAATAGCTATACTAATAGTTTTAGGGATGAGGAAGGTTATATTTATAGAAAGTGTACACACATTTTCATGGAGGGAGAGTTAAAAACCATTCAGGAAAAACCAACCTCAGTACACACGACCGATATTCAAACCTCGACCTCCCCGTAATAGGTAGTTCAGTCTACTGCTAAAGTAGCAACTTAGACCATGTGGTCACCGAAGGGGGTAAATCAATATATGATCAAATTAAATTGTTAAATGAAGTTCTACCTTTAAGCTTGAGTATTTTGGAATAGAAAAAATTATGGAAACATATTTATATAAATTCAAAAATAAAAACGAAAAACAGATATATTACATTCTTAATGTAGTTGAAAAGGTTATGAAATAAGTATTGTCGAGAAAATAAATATCTTCATTCGTAAAAAATTAAAGACAAGAAAAAGATCAAATAGAGAGAAAATATAATTTAAAAGATTAACAAATTATAGAGAAAGAAAATCAAACAGCAGTGTCGCGAGAGTTCAGGACTGTGAAGATTATTAAGAAGCCCTCTTACAATGGCAAAGTGCATTTTAAATCATTTCTAAACGTTTGTCATTTTAAATCAAATAAAGAAAATTGACTATTTATAATTGTTTGGAATAGCACTCTATGCGTAAAACACACTATAAAATACAAACCAGGCGGTTCAAATAAGTATTTTTTTTACCGAGAGTCAAGTTTGCTTGAAAAATACTTTATCTCTTAAATATATAATTACATTATTAAAAACGGGGACAATACGTCATTTTATGTTGATGCTCTTTGTCAATTTTTTAAAAATCAGTCTCAAATTAATTCATAGTAAAAATAAATGTCAAAATAGAGCTTATCTGCCGATACTCGTTCTCAAGGTTTTAAAACATTCAGTCACACAAAAAAAAAATCGGGGCAGACTTGACAAAAATGATATATTTTTAACTTTTGAAATACCAAGAATTTGATCTAACTACAGACCAAACTTCATTAAATTTTAGGTAAAAATATAATAATAATAATAATAATAATAATAATAATAATAATAATAATAATAGCGAGTTTGGGCTATATCAATCTCTAGCTCAGTGTGCGGAAATATTAGCCAGAACTAATGTACCGTTACCAGAGGAGGCCCAACTGTACTACTCGTACATCCTTTCCGTGGATGCTCTTTCCATGTCCCGATGAGGTGAGGTGATGGTGACAGTGAATATGAGGGTGTGGAGCCAATGAGAATCTTGGACCTAACTTAAATCTAACCAACCAAACCCTGTTAAAGGAATTTATTAAATAAGTAAAAACCTATTTTGACCAAGTGGGATATAAATAAATATGAGAAAGATGAATTTATTAAATATGACAAATTCTTTCGGCATAGAAAAACAAATAGTTATTTTATTTGTTAAATCATTATGCAATAACACAAACATCTGTGCTTCAAAGTAAAACTTAGCTCCTGATGATGGTATTCAAACCAAGTGAAAAACTAAAGGATCAAGGGATCTTTTTTTTTTCATATAAGACACTAAACTATAAAACGTTTTCTATCAAAATATATAAAACTAAAAAAAGTCCTATTTCTTAAAAACCTTCTATTTCACACTGCATAATTGATTAATTTTATTTATTTTCTCATGCCTAAAATATGAGTGAATATTATGATCCAATATCAATAATTGAGGCGTCCAATTGCAAAACTTGTCTTATCCATCATATATAATTTCAAGATAATCACAAAAAAAAAGTAGCTTAATACCGTTTATAGTTTTTTCATCCATTTAGCTTGTAAGCTTCAGTTTATTGCTTACTTACCTTAAATATGTCATTGGGAAAAAATATTTTTCATAGTAAGCCCGTAATTATATATTAAAATTAGGATAAGGCAAGTTTTGCTGCTAAACAAGGGACAAGGCGAGTTTTGCAGGCATAGGATTATACAGGTTTTGGTGCCAAATAATACTGTATTTAATTTTTACAATAAACGGAATTATTTTACAAAAGAAGAGCAAAAAACTTAAATACAGCCTATCAACATTAAAATAAAAAATAATAATTCGAAAGTAAAAAAAAATCTCATGTCAAAACTATTGTCTATTTTTAAAGCTGTGTTATGATAGAGGCATCAGCGTCTTCGTGAAATCCACCTTCTTCCTGGTCATTTATGTCAGCACCAACTTTTACTAGTTTAGTAATCCTTTTGACCGTCAATTACATTTCTGTAATATACTAGCTCTTTGAAGGTCCTCCATTCGTCCCCATAATGTTTTTAGGAGTTTGTCCATATATTTAAGCTTTAAGTGTTTGATTGAAATAACATTTTGTAAAGGATTGGGGTAAATATTATTGATCATTTTCTCTTTTTGTGATATTGATTTTACAGAACCACCTTCAGAATTGTAGTGCACTAAAATGTTCCCCTTTTTACTTCTTAATAATAAAATTAGCTTGGCGGGAGAAAACTGTAAGTGCCACTTTCCAGGAGGTTTAAGAACTTTTCCAACAGCAGTCTTCCAGTCTAGCACAGGAAGGTCTGTTCCTAGATTCCTAACATTAACAAATGATTAAATATTGCATTGTATTCCACGGGCTTTACAATAGTCAATAGTCAAGTCTTGTTGCATTAAAACTAAACTGCCCAAACATAGCCTATACAATAAAGTAAACAAACATTCAACAATATTATTTCCATCTATTTGATGGATATCTGGTGGAAATTAAATATTATCCAGGTCTACCAACGTAGATAGAAAATATAGGTAATTGACTTGCACATAATTCATAAAGCTTGTTTAAAAAAATGCATTCACTGTGGTAGTATTTACTAACCATTATTGTTAGACATGACAAGTTTTGAAATTAAACAATAAAACAACATGGCTGTCACATATGGATAAAACAGGTTTTGCTGCAACTGAATTGATACTGCATAGTGCAAGTTTTGCAGCAAATCCGTGACTGGATAAGACCAGTTTTGCAGAAACTCTCAATTTTCAAAGCTTGTTTTTATTGGATTAAAACAAGTTCTGCCAACAAATGTTATTTAATTTACATAGAGCAGTATACCCTAAATTTAAAACCATTACCACCTCACTTTTTTAATTTTTGGACATGAAAATTACGTTTTAATTTTTATGATATTTTACTTCAAATGTAACATTTTATTAATTGTACCATTTATGCTATTGTATGTGGCATTCCTTACTGTTTCACTTTAATTGTCTAAAGTTTCCCAACAGTATACTATTAATTTCAAAATTACTGTTTCTCATTTTTTGTAAAACTCAAATTATACCTCTTAATTTTCAACATTAATACATTATTTACGATTTTTTTTACTAAACATTCTATATTTTCAATTCTTAAGTTTTTAAAGCTGTACAATCTTTTCTATATTCATTCAATCTTTATGAGCTCATTATAAATTGTCAATGTATTTAATACTATTTAATTATGTTTATTACAATATAATTTTGATACATATATTAGTTTAAAGTCTTATTCTCTTTTTTTATAATCTCAATGAAAACAAATTTAAATTGTAAAGCATTTTAAATACATAGTTAATTGCCTTCCAAATTTGATTGATATTGGTTTTGTTCGGTTGAAGTTCGACCGGTTGCAATGATAAATAGAATAATGCTGTCGACTGTATCTGTGGGGATGGGTAAGACGTGCCTTGATGTGAAAGCTTTCTCGTTGATTAACATTATTTATCGTATTGTAACGAACGATACCGCTTGAGCGATGATCACCAGTGGTAGATTAATGTCTATAGATCTAGCTCACGGCAGCTCATTCGCACTCACTCTAATAAATAGGAAATCTTTATAGTCTAGTGATTCTAGACTTGGGGGGGGGGGGNNGGGGGGGGGGGGGCTATGAATTAATATCGGAGACAAAAAAAATACCAATCCATTATTTAGAATGATTGTTCTTTTATGTAGGTTTCTTTCAAATTCAAGTTAACCTTGTTGAGACACATGGTATGATATACAACAACCAACATTTCATAAATATTAATTTTAATGCTGGCGAAATGAGCCCCAAATATTTACATTCAAATGTGTTCTCACCAACATTCAAATAATTATTTAAGACTATTTACTAAGTATGTAATCTTCGAATCCTCAAATCTTTAAGGTTAGTAAAATTCAAGGATTCGAGAAAATATTTAATTCAAGATTAGAAAATATTTTAAAATTTTTTCAATATGAGTTTGTTTTAGAGCTCTTATTTTAGATATTGGTGGTTTATTACAACATTATTATAACACAACCTTAACAAATCGAACCTTTTAACACATACCTGAATAAATGAATGCCAAAAAGTAATCGTTATATTATATCTTACGCAGCAAATTAAGATGAAGCTAATGGATAGTGGAGAAAGGTTACATAATGATGAGCTATATACCATTTACTCATCACAAGACATTGTTAGAGTCATCAAATCTCACCGGCTATTGTGGGAAAGACATGCAACTTGAATGGGAGATTCTAGAACCTATTTCAAGGTATTGACTGGCAAACCCAACGGGAAGAGACCATTGGGAAGACCTAGACGCAGATGGAAGGATAACATTAAAATGTACCTGTAAGAAATAGAGTGGACTGGATAAAACTAGCTCAAGATAGGGATAGGGTGTAATGAGGTGGACTTGATAGAATTAGCTCAAGATAGGGATAAGGTGTAATGAGGTGAACTGGATAAAACTAGCTCAAGATAGAGATAGGGTGTAATGAGGTGAACTGGATAGAACTAGCTCAAGATAGCGATGGGGTGTAATGAAGTGGACTGGATAAAACTAACTCAAGATAGTGATAGGGTGTAATGAGGTGGAATGGATAAAACTGGATAAGGATATGCTGTAATGAGGTGAACTGGATAAAGCTAGTTCAAGATAGGGATAGAGTGTATCCTAATTAGATGGTCTTGTTATAACAAGCTCAATATAGGGATAGGGTGCAGTGAGGAGGATTGGATATAACTAGCTCAATATAAGAATAGGGTGTAATGAGGTGGACTGGATATAACTAGCTCAAGATAAGAATAACCCACCTCGGTGGCGTAGTTAGCTAACCCGCTAGTCGTGTTGAGCTAGACTGCCAAGGACGGGGAGTTTGAGGTTCGAATCTCGCTCGGGTGAACTAGGGGTGGTTTTTACTAAATTGCTTTTCACTCTCCCTCCACACAAATGCGGGTTCACTTCCTTAAATTCAACCTTCTCAATTCCCAATCCATTATGTAATTAGTACATATGCGTACAACCCGAACGGGTAATAAAACGCGGTGCTAAATTAATTACTTAATTAAGATAAGAATAGGGTGTAATGAGGTGGACCGGATACAACTAGCTCAAGATAGGGATAGGGTGTAATGAGGTGGACTGGATAAAACTAGTTCAAGGTAGGGATAGGGTGTATCCTAATTAAGTGGTCTGGATAGAACTAGCTCATTATAGGGATAGGGTGTAATGAAGTGGACTGGATAGAGCTAGCTCAATATAGGGATAGGTGGCGTTCTTTTGTATATGAGGCAATAAACCTCGCATTCCTAATCCTATGGAGTAAGTATTAAACTTATGTTTATAAGGTTTTATAAAATGTATATTAGGATTCAATATATGTTGATAAAACAAACATTCGGATTCGTAAAATCCATCTTTACTATTTAATTTCCTACTAATTTTATTTAACAAACAAAAAACTCATCAGCTTGATTTTTAAAATTTGTATATTAAAAAAGTAGTTTAGAATAGATACACTGGGATTCACCTAAGCGGTAGATGTTCCATGTCGAATTTGAATCCTGCTTTCTCGATTGTGGTTCCACCCATATCCTTAGGGCCCCGTTATCGCCGCAGCCAAAATACACCGTGACTTGGATCACAGCCATGTGTAGCGACCAGGCCACTTCAGCTATTTTTACTGTTTTTCCTCGATCTCGAAGTCAGAAAATGAACACGAAGCAAGTTGTACTATTTTGATACTTGATTTAAAACAAGATGAAAGAGAAGGAAGAAGAGATTCAATAATCTCCTCTCAGTACTTTATTTTCAAATCTTGTGTCGCTGCCTGTCCTTCCCTACCCATTATTTAAATGTCAATCCGTCAGTATAGCACATCAAAGGGTGGGAGTGGTCGGGTTGGAGCGTTTAAAATAGCCACATTCGTTGTGTTGGTGGATTTATTGTAGACTAAAGTACATGATGGGATGTAGGTAGTTAATTGGTAAATACTAGTAAAGTTATAGCCCGAGTCAGTCAGTCATTCTAGCAAACAGTTGTTGAATACGTCTTTTTCGGTGAACTACCCCACCTCATCCTGGACAACAATTACGTACCTCGTAGGTCCTACTTCGATGGTCCTTGCCGTCAACTCCGAAAAACCAGAGTTATTATTATTATTATTATTATTATTATTATTAGCAGCACCGCGTCTTACTACCCGTTCGGGTTATACGCACTTACGCTAATGTGTAATGGTAGGGTGATTGTGAGATGAAATGGAGGACCTACAGTTTAATGTGGAATCCGAACTACGGTAGAGGCCTGGCATTCCTCACATTCACAAGTTGTGATTAGTACACATCTTGTCAGAGATGAAGGAAGGGTTTGGCAATCAGATAAATCTGTGCCGGGACTGAGTATTGAACCCCGGACCCCCAGCACAGAAGTCTGACACCTTACCCCTAGACCACCAGGTCACCTAAAAAACAAGAACAACTTGTCCTCGTTTCACACATACTTATAGCTTATAAAATGTGTCATGCTTACTGATGTTTTGCTAAATGTAATTTACTGTTATGTAACTATACACAAGCAAAGCTGACTTTCAAAACATAATAGTAACTTATTGTGGAATGTTCTGTATAGCTTGGCTGACTCATGCTTTCATTATTTCGTGGGAAATGTGTCTGTTATGTAGAATACCTAAGTCCCAATGTTATTAAACACTGATACTCTGTTATTATATACTCTTCACAAGTTAGGTTCCAAAGGATTGGACGGGTTTGAACCTCCATGATTATAACTAAGAGTTCGGTATGAATAATCTGAGGGTTTTTTTTTGTGTTGGAAAGAAAAAAATATATTACTGTACGGTATGTGGTAAAAGCACGCTCAATGACTAAACAACACTACTATTGATCATGAATGATGTCGGGAGACGACTGGTCGCTCTTGTTTCAACAGACCAGCCGCTACCGCCAAGTGCGCGCTGTCCCATTAGCCATTAGCATTCTCAGTGGTCACGAGTAGCGATGGGCATAATCGAATAATTTTAAGAATCGAATAATTATTCAATTCTTTGAAAAATAATCGAATGAATCGAAAGAATCATTCGAATAATTTTGAGAAGTAGTAAAAAGTCGGTAAAAAATCGGATACTAGCTATTACTACTTCTAATTAAAAGTAGTTACTAGTTGCTGGTTTTGCTTTGTGCTAATATCCTCTTCACCCTGCTGTCGGCTCTCCCAATGCACATTTTTTTGCGTTTGTAGCTTATCAACCCTTTTCTATTATCTAGTTCCTTCTTTGTGCCGGTGTCAAAGACCAAAGTACAGCCACAACAAAATACTATACAGTGGCCGCATTAGTCACATAAGTACCTCGCCATTAATATAAATACTTTTGCATGGTAGTAATAATAATAATAATAATAATAATAATAATAATAATAATAATAATAGTAATAAGAACATAATTTCCCTTTGTGTTTAAAAGAATCGAAATAAACGAACCTCTAATATTTCCTAAACATAAAAAAATATAAGCCTAAAATACTATTTATATATCGGGTAAGTGATAAAATGCTTCCGATTTGAATATCTGAATCAATTATATGCCTCCTGAAAGCTTCACTTAGAATCAAACACACAATATCACGGTACTACTCGACAAACGGCGACAGTTTGCTGAATAATTATATTCTGTGTTACAAGAATGTGAAATTATTTCCATGAATAAAATTAAAATACGATCTGAATATTACGGCTGGGCAATGTTTTATTAAATACATAAAAGTATATATTTAATTATTTAATAAATTTAAGTCAACGTTAAAAAAATTATCGCTCAAACCATTCGTGCTATTTGCGTTTAGTTAATTAGGAAGGTAAAATTTAAAGGAAATGAAAAAGAAAGAACAATCTACGTAGTAATGTAGCAAAATAATTGAATCATTTTGTAGTTTTCATTCGAATTATTTTTGGCTAATATTCGATTGTAAACTGTACAACCACTTAAACTTTGTATTAAATTAGCCTTAGAATCATTGGAAAGCGTACGGTCGATTATTCTTTAGCAATGGGGATTATTTATTGAAAATGAACCTAATAGAAATGAAGACCTGTATAGAGATAGCCTGGAAACATTCATAATCATAAGGTCGATTTTCCTCAGCACTTCTGGCAAGGGAGTGTTAAGCGAATGAATCGGCCAGCTCGCGTCAAGTCAGCTACTGTTTTCATTCGAATGATTTTGAAAGAATCGAATGAATCGATTATTCAGAATAATCGAATGCATCGATCCTATTCATCCGATTCTGCCCATCACTAGTCACGAGACCAGGTCGCCTAGTAGCCGGTTCCCCTTAAGATCGATCCCACTTGTTATTTGTCTCGTCTGAAACTTGCCGCTGTGAGCCCGGTTTTCGGTCGAATGAGATGTGCGTGTAGGTGAGGGGGAGGGTTTGTTGGTGCTAATAAGTGTTGTGAGACTGCTTTGGTGATTAATTCAGTTTGCGAGGAAGCAAGCAGACGTCACTTCTCAATCATACGACTTGCGAGGAAGACAACCTGTCTGGAGAAAGATAAATTAACACCCCCCCTCCCCCTTTACCCATCTTGCCGCGTCACTCGCAGTTGGAAACTATGCCCGAAATTTGTAACAATGATTGGTTCTCAACACGCCACGGAATGCAAACCTTTCAGACAGGAAATTACAGTCCCTTTTTACAGACATAACCATAAAGAGACAGTATTGTAATCGTCAACTTTTATTAACTTCGAGATTATGTTGTATTTTGACGTTTTATGTGGCCCTGGTATAAAAAAAAGGAGATCTTACAATTCCGTCTGTCTTCCTGTATGTCTTTCTATCTGTATCTGGGGATAAGGCCGCAACTATTTGATTACATTTGTTAAAACTTGATGTTTTTATGTTATATATTCACACCTCGAGGCAAAATCGTGATTTTAATAAAAATAAATAAAATAAAGGTAATTTACTGATGATTATTTTTTGAAAATTAAAAGTTTATCGAAAATGTCTTTTAAGATTTTGTTCAAATAGTAAATCTGGGGATCGTTTTACATGATACTCGATTTTGGAGGATAATTGATTTAAAGGTAGTTAGTTAATTAATTATTGATTTTTCAAAAATTTGAATTTTTTAAAAATGGCTTTAACAAATTTGCTCCGTATTGGTGTCTTTGGAATGTTTTTTGTATAATAAATAGGGATATATTTGTGGTTTTATAAAAAAATGATCGGTATAAGCCTATGGGTAGTTTACTTATAATTGATTTTTGAAAATTTGAAATTTATATGTGAGAAAGTATACACGATGGTGTCGTACCATTTGTTTATTTTTGCACCATGTCTTACTTCTCCTACGGACTATCCAAATTTAATAACACTAATGGGGTAGGGATGAGGCAAAGTTCAGAGGGAATATAACAAAAAAAAAGTGGGGAATGATGTAGGAAAAAACCACTGTCAGTACACCTAGATGAGATTTGAACCCTGACCTCATCACTGGTGAACCAGAATATATTATCATGACGTTTAGTCTATGCGGGTCATGGGTAGTATTGAAAACATATAAATATTTTTCTGTTCATTTATACAGTATAGTTTTCACATATAACATGTGTCTTACTATAGAATGGTTTTATCAATTGTTTTTATTAATTATTAATTTAAATTCTATTTCATTTAAGTTTATTTTTCATTTAAATAGATAGATTTCACTTCTACAGATAAAGGTGTGAGAAATGTAATTTTACTCCTCGACAGTTTACCATAGTGTTTTAAACACTATTCAAATTAAAAATAAAGTAAAGTAGGCTAGTGTTTTGCCTCTGTTTCCTTTAATTTTCTGATAAAAGCAATAATATATAACTATAAAAACTCTGTGTTTCAATGGGTTTTTTTTTGTATTATAGAAGACAGAAGAAAGGAACAAGATGTCACATTAGTGCATTGGCTTCTTCCCACAGTTTTTCCTCTTTCCCAGCTGGGCTTTCTTTCTCACTTTTCACTCAATTAATTTATATTTCATTATAGTTATCAATTTCCATGATTGTGTAATCATTTAGTTACTGAGCCTACTCATTGTTAGATAATATAAAAATATCTTAGTGGTAAAGGCAGCCAATGTGCATTATTTTAGAACAATACACGTATTTTCGACAGACTACATAGAGATTTTTCTCATATTATTGATTTTAAATTCTCCCTCCACTCAAGTATTGTTTCATATCATATCACCATTATAATATTTTATGATAAATAAAACTATGTTTTGACAAATTTATTATTCAAAAAACCTCAGAGCCACGCAATGAACGAGCCTTTGAAATTGATCAATTTTAAACCTACTCTCTCTATAGCAACGGGCTTACTATGTATATGTTATTACATTTTTACATCCATTACTGTTTCCAGCCTATGATCTGGGTCAGTTTTTTATTCAAGTTATATATTTTCCACCACCGGCTGGCTAGGCCTGTCGTAGCTTCATAAGCTTTATAATCTAACTTAAGACTAGGGCAGGCACAGCGTCCAGTCCCCGACCGTTAATTCTTCACTGTGAAAGGGAAAACCCACATTTTACCAATGATACATTTTTCGGCCATACCAGGAATAAAACTCGGGACCTTTACTTCAGTAGGCAGACACTCTATTGGCTGAGCTAAGGGGTCGGAGTGTATATATATATATATAATCTATGTATATAATTATATGCATAGGTTTTATAATTATATACATAGGTTTTTATGGAATGCGGTCAACTCAGCATCGTGAGGAAAATTGAGTTACTTGAATAAACAAATAGTAGCTCCAGTCTATAAAGCTGAGATTAACGGGCGAAGGATTCATTGTGCTGATTACATGACACCCTCTATCCGCAAATGTCGGCACAATCTTCGCCAAAATTGGGTGCCAGCTCGGTCGGTAGAGCTTGCTTGCGGGCTGACGCCTTGGAGTTTTTATTTTATATAACATAGTCACAGCAAGCCCATTATGCGATAACTAGAAACTCATGTTGCCACCACGGTGGAAACAATATTATAATAATTGTATTTACATTTTTACAGTTATTTGTTAGCTACCCTCAAACTATTTTTAATTTGCAAAAATAAAAACGATCTTATTTATTATGACAAATAAAATCCCACACATCCATTTTTAAATAAATCTTCAAGGTTATTTTCGACAAGATTTTGAATTTTTAAAATTTTTCCCAAGTAAACTATCTTTAAATTAATTTATTTTAGAAAAATAAACATACATTATTATTTACCATGTAAAATAGACGCCAGGTATTAATTTTGAACAAAATCGTTGAAGTAATTTTCAATATTAAAATATATATATAACTAGTAGAAGTATCCGGCGATGACCAGGGTAACCATGAAATGGATTGTGGTGTTACCCCTGGAAACGCTTTTCTTTGCTTCAAGCAGACAGAACAAAAATCTCATTCATTTAATTTTTTTCCAACCCAGATTTAATTAATAAAAAAATCAAATTCAAATTTTAAAATTTCTGCTTTGAGATGCACATGCCCATGCATAGGGGCTACTGATATTTAAATCTCAGCTCTCTGTGTGTGGTAGATATCGCGCAATGCTCGTGACAGACAAACAAACACTTCATTTTTATTAATATAGATTATGTGTACTGCTAAAATCAGATAGTCATAAATAAATATCAACGCTAAACAAGATTCATCAAACCGTTTCAGATCTAGGGGCAGGGCCATGTAATCATAAAGACAGACAGAGGGACAGACAGAATTAAACAGACAGAAAAACAGAGGGACAGACAAAATTAAAAAGAAAGAGAAGGACAGACAGAATTAAACAGACAGAGAGACAGAGGGACAGACATTATTATAAAATCACCATTTAGGGGCTTGGGGTCACAAAAAACACAAAGATTCATCATAATCCCGAGGTAAAAAAATTTCACGGTTACAATACTTTCTCATTAGATGAAAAAATATTATGTCTTTTGCTATTAACTCGCAAGAAAATTACAAAATGTCTGAATTGCAATGAGCTTCACTACAAACCTTGTAATTTGAATAAGAAATAGAACAGACTTAGATGATTTTTGACCTGGGTAACACTATTTGAACTTTAAAGTTACGATACAATTTGCTTCTTGATATAATTTTTATTAGTTTTTCGATGAACAAATACGTGACACTTATTTAGAGTAATTCTGTATAGTGGTAGTTTTGTTAATAAAACGTGGAACTTTTACTCTCTCTCACTCTTTTTTTTTTTTTACTTTACTTTATAAACTCGATGCCCTTTCCAGTCGACCAATCACCGTCCAGGGGGAAAAAGAAGAGAGAGCTCTAAAGAAAGGTCTTCGCACGGATTATCTTTCAGAATCTGACCTTTATATAAATTTTCATTTAGAACTCGTATTTCCAAGAAAATCTTTAGTCGAGTATTAGCGAGAAATCAGAGAAAATATTTCATCTATTGAGTTAATTACACTGCAACATCCAAAGGAATGTGGTGTCTAGTCTATACTATTTTAATAGGGTACTCAATTACTCGCGAAAGCTGGTCATCGGATTTTGACCTGAGTAGACCGAGGGTGGCACGCACGCACGCACGCACGCACGCACGCACGCACGCACACACACACACACACACGCACACACACACACAGTATCTCTCTCGTTAGGATAGCATTAATGACTATTATTAGGTGCTAGTTCTCTCTTTGCCAAAATTGATTCCTTTAGTATGTCCTATTAAAAAGCTTCCTTTTTAGATCCTGAAACTTCATTTTCTTTCCTTGTTTGAGGTCAACCATCAGTTTCCTTAGTTTTATTCCTGGACCCATTAACTCTTCAACTTTGCCTTCTATGACGTCACTCAATAAGCTATTTATTCTCACAACATGATTCATCCAGTTGGCCTTCACCTGCATAATGGTTCTTTATTTTATTAATTTTTCTTATAACTTCTTCATTATTCACCCGATCTGTCTCCTTTACCTTCCATACTCTCCGCCAGCACTTCTAAAAGCTCTCTTAATATTTATTCTTCACAAGTTCCATTACTAAGCTCCGTATAAAGCAAAGTTCCATCTCCAAGTTCAGTTTGTTAGTCAGTAGCATCCTCTTATATTAATGCACTATTCAATCCTCTCCCTAAAACCTAGCTATGCCTTCCATATAACAACAATTTAAAAGCCAATACTGATCTCTAGTAAAATTTTCATAAGCAGGTCCGGTAAGTTAATACAAACTTTTTTCAGTAAAATTTGATAGTATTTGACTTTATTGTTATTTTTGTTATAGATATTGGTATTATCTATCAAAAGTGACATTTAAGGTCCATGACTTGACGTATGAATATGTGAAATTAGATCTAGTAATTCTTCTAGATGTCAGATAAGGTTATTCGCATAAATATTGGACTTTTCCTGGTGACGCCTCTCTTATCCAAAAACTCATCATGGTGAGCCCTTTATTCTTCAAAAACTCATCCTGGCGATCCCTCTCTTATCCAAAAACTCATCATGGTGAGCCCTTTCTTCTCCAAAAACTCATCCTGGCGATCCCTCTCTTATCCAAAAACTCATCCTGATGACCCCTCTCTTCTTCAAAAACTCATCCTAGCGACCCCTCTTGTCTTCAAAAACTCATCCTAGCGACCTCTTTCCTCTCCAGCCCAGCTCAAGTAACACATCCTCTCCCAGCATCACAACAGTTTTACCCTCGGTCTCCTTGACAACGGTATTTACATTTTTTCCTTTATGTCCTCAACGATCTTCTCAGATTGCAATGAGACTTTCAACTAGACAATTACGATATCAACTTTTTATTCTTCACTGAGCGACCCACACGACCGTCCTCGGATTATAGTTCAAGTTTTCAACAGGTCCCTTGGTACAAATATCTGACGAACTATAAGGATTACTCCATGGATAGTCATACATTATCATTATATTATTTTGGTAATTTCAATAATGGTGAATGAGATTAGTATGCCAGAAAGTAATAATGTCTTATATAAAATAAATAAATAAATAATAATAATAATAAAAGTTACCCACAGTGAGATACTTTTTTTGGCCACCACGTCTTACTACCCGTTCAATTTTACGCATATGTACAAACTAGCGGGTAAGTAAGCTAATACGATTTACAGAGGTCATAACCCGTATCACTGGACACACGATATAAATATCAAGGTCATTTAATCAGGTATTTCATTGACTGAAAGGTCAGTGTTTGAAACCCGGCCAGATGAACCAAAAGTGTTTTCCTCTAAATGGTTTACCACTCTGCTTCCACGCAAATATAAGTACATTTAACCTAAATTATACCTTACATATCGCTACCCCATTAGTGTTTTTCAGATATATGTGTACAAACCGAAAGGGCAGTGAGACGTGGCGGGTAAAACAAGTACAGTGACTATGGTTGTGGTACCGACATTATTTATCTACCACGAATAGGATAGAACAAGCAAATACTCCGCTAAGGTATCCAATCAACCTTCCTGGGGTTAATTACTCCAATCAAGAATAATTACCTATTGGAACTAACACTGTACCAGGCCGTTAAACCTCGATGGTGGTCAGGATCACCTTTCCTCCTTTGGGTGGTGAGGGGGAGGGGGAATGGTTTCTCCATCAGCTGAACCGAGTCAACTACTCCCAATATCACCTGTGAGGGAAGTGCAGGTCTTAGAGCCCCCCACTAGCGGGCATGCGGTGCGGCCAACGAGTTGTATGGAGTTGTATGGCACGATGATAACTGTGTCGCCGCGGCCAATGAGAATACGAGCGGTGCA
The DNA here is from genome assembly GCA_902155825.1 of Timema genevievae. Lineage (NCBI taxonomy): Eukaryota > Metazoa > Arthropoda > Insecta > Phasmatodea > Timematidae > Timema > Timema genevievae. Next base: position 43,185 of record CABFWO010002287.1, read on the forward strand.
CACGTGACATGTAAGCCAGTGGTTTGTACAGAATGTAATGTGTGGACGCGCACTACAGGAGATTACACAGCGGCCAGTATAATCCGTGACGAAACCAATCAGTCTCTCGTTGGAGGTCGCTTGTTTCAGTCTATCGTGTTTTTTTTTATGTGTGATTATAGATTTTGTTTCTCCAGTGTGTTTATTTCTATTTTTAAACAACATTACTTTAATTATGTTCGAATTTGATCCAAATAAAATAGTATTGTTTATTTTCTTGAGGAACCTTATGAATTATTATTACTTTAATGTAACTATAAGTTTTTACTTTAGATGGATGCTCTTTCCCATGGGTGTATCCTGTCCTTTGGTTGAATCATTTAGTATAACTAACAGCTCATCAAATGATTTCGCAGACATTGTGGTATAGTTAAAAAAAACCTTTCGTCATGCAACATCAATTCTTGATAAAAAAAATTGTTAATCATCCCCTTTCCTTGACGACATTTCAGCATAGGGTGTGCCCACAACATGTTATTTTTCTTTTCTTCAGGAGGTACCACATAACAGCTGCTTGCTCCGCATTCATTGCGAGATTGACTGTACACACTCAATAACCAGCAACTGCGACATGGACGCTCTGTTGGCCGCGCTCTCTTTTTTCCCGCGGCCATGCTGCAAGACATCACCACCGCGGCAAGGCCGCTAGTGTGCGGGGGCTATTATAGAGAAACCATCGCTCTCTCTCCCTCTCAGATAAATTTTGCCAAATCTCCTCGCTTTCAGTTATTTCTGAAGCTGGTGTGTTGGGGTAATAAGGAGCTACTGGCAACCTCGACGAACCAGCGTTGCAAAATTTGTCTTATATTTAAGGGGAAATAGAACACACAAAAACAAGAGAGGGACAAAGATGTTACACAATAGTAACATAATGATATTGGCATGTCTAGGCTACATCAATAAAGCTTCCTGAAATATTAGCCAGTACTTATGTACCGTTGCCCAAGGAACGCCCGAATGTACTAACCGTACATCTTTTTTCGTGGAGGCTCTTTCCATGTCCCGGTAGATGAGAGGATGATGATAGTGAATATTACAGGGTGGAACTAATGAAGAACTTAAACCTAACTTAAACCTAACTAACTAAACCCTGGTGATCATGGAAACAATTCTCCTTTCGAGAAAATTCCCCTGGTATCAGCAGGGAATCGAACCAGGAACCTCTAGGAGCTACGACCACTATACAACGAGGCTGGCTAGTAGTAGCCATGCAGTTCCTTCAGAGGTGATGTCCAGTGTAATATCTGCCCATTAGACCATCGTCAGGAACTTCAATGCACCGAAGAGGAATCCCTAGCTTAGATAAGATATGAACTATATCTCTTAAACATTTAATTTATTAAATTTCATATCAACTTAACTTATTTTAATTGAAATCAATGTTTTCTATTTTTATTCGCGTTGGGGGTGGGCCATTATTCTTATTATTCATGTTCTTGCACTAAGTGAACATTGCATGCAGAAGCTGGGACTGATTAAAGTAATGACGCGAAGACTGACCATGTATGCTCTTGTACAAATACTGATACATACTGTCAGTCTTAGTACTGACACTCTGACTGTTCGTGTAGGGTCCATAGTACCGTTAAAAATTCCAGAGCCGACGAGATCGGATTCCCAAATTTTCCTTATGTATGGTTCTAACAGATTGAGTAGTTGTTTATTATGTCACTAAAACTAGAACAATTCCCTCTATTATGAAACAGGTATGTATGGTTGGTTGGATCCTCAACAGTTCCACCGTCACTGAAAATACGTACTAGGGAAATTAGGAGTGAGATAGTTTACCGCTGCTTTCCTCACTGAGCCAGAAGTTACATCAGTCTGACAAACCTCAACAAGCGACATCTTCACTCCATTCATCACAGGGACTGGCTGTATATTGAAGGTTATGAATAGTATCGTTCATAACTCTGCCACTTTTATATTTTTCAGAGCCATAAGTGAGACTGAGGCAGATCAATGAAATAACAACTTGCTCTAGTCCATACCTATACATTTATAGTGCACTGTAAACACCATATCTGACAAAGATAAATCTGGGCAGAATAGAACAGTATATGTAGATAAAAATGATAGAATAATCTGAAAAATCGCTTCATAAATAAAAGTCGGGCAATTTGTCTTGTACTACCTTACAAAAATGAAGAAATTATAAGGCTGCACTTGAACTGAGCAACATTTTTGACTGAAAAAAAAGTGTTGAGAGGGTTCTCGTAACCCCCACACTTGAGAAACTTGCACTATGGAACGCACACGTGTGGCTCACTCACACTGAGCAACTTCTAACTGCCCTATCTGACCGCCCTAAAGCTCATTGTGTATATGTGCTTATTTTGAATATACTAATTTGTGATATTTTATTTAGTGATTTTAGTTTAGCCTGTTTCATTCTGTATTAGTTTGTACAGTATCACTAGTGTTATTTTTGTTTGTATTGCAGTATAGTTTTTTTGTGATGGAAGAAAGTGGTGCAACCCGGACTATGTTCAATGAAAGAGGTAAACAAATTTTTATTCACAAAAACTTTCAATACAAGTCATATCGGTTTATGAAAACTACTTAAGAACGGTGTTGGAGATATATATATAAAAATAATGGCAATGCTAAACTTTTCACGATGGGAAACATCACAAAATTTCTCGGGTAGAAGGAATTCATACACACGAATCTATGACTGACGAAGTTATTTGTCGCAAATCTATCTCCAACATGATAAAAAGGAAAGCCGAGGGAGACCTAGACGAAAGACCAACAAAGCTAATTCATAAGGAAACTAAGCAGCAGCCTAATGTTGTTAGCTAGGTAACAAGAAAGGACAGTGTATGTATTAGAAATAATATCACACATGCAAGATTACAAAGTTTACCTAAGATTCCAAAATCTGCATACGGAGTCCATGAAGTATTTAATAGAACGACAGTGAAGACAACAAAAGACGAAAAGTTTTTAATGAGGAATGAGAAAGAAAAGGTTATGGTGATTTTTTCTTGCAGTTCAAATCTAAAATTCTTGTGCAATCGAGATTTCATTTTAATGAATGGTATTTTCTAGTGACCACCGAAGTACTTCTTACAATTATTTACCATTCATGGATATTCTGATGGGTTGTATATTCCACTGGTCTTCTGTCTGCTACGAGACAAGAATAAACAGTCATATCTTCACATATTTCATACGAGTAAAGAAGAATGTAACAAGAGACATGTGAGTTTCGAACCAAAAACAGTTGTGATAGATTTTGAGCGAGAGATCCACGAGGGTGTGCTTGTAGCATTTCCGGGAGTGAAACTTATTGGTTGACGTTTCAATCTTGCCCAGGCTTGGTAAGTACATTTAGAACCGGTAACTTGATACAATTTAGTTTTTTTTCTATACGCAACTCTGGATAAGCTGCTAGCTATGAACAGCTTTCAAAAAGTCTGACTGTCTATCTCTCATGAAGATTGGAAGCACGATAGCAATTATAATATATTAATCAATCAAATATTTGTCTTAGCATAGTTTAGAATCTTTGATATTATTTGAAAAAAATTTAAATTTTATTTTTTGCAGGTAGAGGAAGATTCAGTAGCTAGGATTGTCAACAACATGTAAAGATGAAAAGTCAGAAGAGGGAAAGTGGCTCGACTTTTGTTTTGGTCTGACTTATCTTGAGTCTGAAGACGTTGGTGAAGCCTTTTCTGACCTCATGAGCGTGCAACTGTCTGACGAACAACTAACGAAATTCGCGGACTACCTCACGGAGAAGTATATAGATGAAGATGAGAAACCTCCATTCCCACCTTCCATTTGGGCGTAAAAATCTGTGGACTTGTGGAGAAGCACGAATGCGTGTGAAAGTTTCCACTCAAAATTTAACGCATCATGTGATTCCTCGCACCCTAATATTTTTCATGTTTGTAAAAAAACCTTAAAAGGAGTCAAACGGACAATTACTTAAGACTAAATATCGTTTCAAGTGGTGCTTCTTTCAAAACGGACAAGAGGACCAAGAAAAAGCAAGAGTTTATACAGAATAAAATAAATCAATTTCAAAATGGTTAGCTCAACAAATTGCATTTGGCTAAGTGTGTATCGTACAAAGCATCGGTGAATTAGTTTGGTTCGAGTCACAGTTTGTAAAAGACATCTGCAGCTGACAATTTCCATTTATGGAAAGTTTTGTTATTTTAGGTTTCTCATTTGAGTTAAAACAATTTAATTGCTTATATTAGTTTTATTTGATTTTTAATTTTAAAAAGTTGTACTTATGCTTGAAAATTCTAAGCAATATTATGGGAAAATATACATTAGAAATCGTATAAAAAGAAAATTAATGCAATAATGAAAGAACAAAAGATTGCTCAGTTCGAGTGTTTGACGGGGAAGCAGTTTTTGGCAAATTGCTCAATTCGAGTGTGGTTATATAACAAGTTTCTCTTTTCGAGTAAGCCGAATTATAACCGTGTCATTCCAAGCAAACCCGAAACCAACCTGGTTCTATTCTTAATCAAATACGTTATAGCTGTGGCACTAAGGTCTATTTTTATGGACATTTCACAATTTCGTAATTATTGACATTTATATTTTATTACTCAACATTGACTGCTTGATGAAGATCGAACCACATTGCATAGAATATATTTAAATCTACACTAATAGTGATAGCCAGGGTGTATCCCATTTCTGCCACTGAGCCAAAAACTGTAAATATGGGAGTGTGTAACTAAATAGAGGTATTTAAATAATGTATGTGACGTATGACAGTGACGTCACAAGAGCATTACGTGAATAAAATCAGTTTTGAATGGATTATAATATTCTGTGACGTCAAAAAAGTATGACTTTGAGGGAAGGGTGTAAATATGTTAGAGATATTTAAAAATGTCTTACGTGGAGTAGATGAAGTAAATCAGTGACGTCACAAGAGTATGACGTCTTCTAATTGAATGAATTATTATATTCTGTGACGTCGTAAGAGTTTGAATAATGTATGTGACGTATGACAGAGACGTCACAGGAGCATGACCTGAATAAAATCACTTTTGAGTGAATTATAATATTCTGTGACGTCAAAAGAGTATGATGTTTCAGAGGAGGGGGTATCTATGTTAGAGATATTTAAAAATGTCTTACGTGGAGTAAGTGACGTATGTCAGTGACGTCACAAGAGTATGATTTCTTCTAATTGAATAAATTATTATATTATATGACGTCGTAAGTGGTTGACGTTTGATTCTATCCCTCAATACTCTGGTCGTCAGGTGAGCATATATTCACCGTAACCATCACTACTCTACTTGACATGTTTATTAATGACGTCATATTTAAATATCCTCTATAAAGTGGTAAACTTAAATTATTTAAAAAAAAGTTTTATAGCTCGTACTACAAATATATAATTTAAATAGGAGGGAAATATTAAGAGATATTATTAAAGATAAATACACATTTTTTCCACATTTTATTACTATCGTTATGTATAGAAATACAAAGATCGTAGAATAACGATAGATGGTCAAAATATGGGATATAATTGGAGGGTTCAACAAACGATTTGTAGGTGAGGATATTGTCAATGAATACCGATACATTAGGATGGTTGAGATATTTTATATGCTGTGTGATATATTGTTCAAGACCGTACAGATTTTTTAATTTGTCCGTAGACAAGTATATCTGAATGTTTTTTCACTCAGGCTCAATTTACACACGCCGAAAAGTTTTTTCACAACTATGTTAAAGTCGTCCATGTTTGAATCAAAGTTTAAACAGTTATCCACACAGTCGGACCAAAACGGCATTTCTTTGATGAAAAAGTTCCATTGCGGGACGGTGAGTATTAGACGCTTAGAATTTGACTAAAAGATCACGTGAGCTTAAAAGTTGCGGTTAGGAAATAGGCCCATCACTACTTGTTTGTTCTGTTTGTCGTTTGGATAGAAATTCTTGGTCGCTGACGACGATGACGGTTGTGAATCCTCGGGTTGATCGGACGGGAGATGATCCTTCACCATATTAAAGCTGCACGTCACCTTCTCCATCGCTGTCTGCGTCTGGACTGATGACCTGTAATCAACAGTTGTCACAATTAAAGCTAATATCGTCGTCGTGGTCATCGTCTTCGGTGATTGGACAAAATTTATAAAATTTCTCGGCGCTGTGAAATCTGACGAATCGTACCAAGGCGTTTGCATTTTTTAACGCGCACGGGGTGATGTCGTGACAAGGAGTGGTACATCCCCAACAATTGGAGTTGATCAAATATACAAAGGGGCATCTATAGTCCTCACGTAGAGGGATGAATGTCCATCCTGTGAGACGGGACAAGAAATTGCCTTTTTGTTTATTATATACGTAAGGTACGACGATTTTATCTACATTTTGCTTTAGAATTGGACCCAATTTGGAGTAGCACGGTTTTATTGAATTGATAGCACGAGGATTGTTTCTCGTTGATGAAAACTATCACTAGCTCGGTGACCAATAAATGAAAAATCAAAGATGGCTGACATGATGTTCATCTGTCAGATAATTGAATACAAATGATTAAGTAAAATTATAGTATAACTTTTACATCCAATACTGGAACACACGTCTGGGCACCCCTGCGCGTACAACTTGGACAGCTGCCAAAGTGACGTTTGAACAGCGTGATGGCCAGTCGGTCGTTCTTCCACAAGTTGGTGACGTAGAACAGGTCTGTGAATCTCCTCAGGCTCCAGCCGGCAGCCTTGGAAACGGAAAACAAACAGCAATAGTGGTCGCACACACCAGACGCTAAAGCTTGGAGTCGTTTTCTGTTGTACGTCCATCGTCTCGAGTGTTTATTCATGAGTTTAGTCATCACTAGGCTCGGCTGTCTGTCATATGTATCAAAATACTCCCCAAATTTGGAAAACTATAGAACCACCCAATGAGAGCCGGGTTTGGTGTGAGGGTCTAAATTGACCACAAATAAGGTGGGACGAGTGAAATTTTGAGGTAGTTTGTCCGAAGGAAATTTCCCGAAATGTTGCGTTGCAGCAGTGTGTCTATTTGATGCGAATTCATGGTGTTAATAATTAATTTTCACTTCCCGATTAGAATCTATCACCACCGTCCCCTCGTACTCTGAGTAGAATAAACAGATTATGGCGGTATCAAGGTCTGTCTTGAACTGTAACTCAAATCTCACGCTCTCCTGTGTCTGAAGGCTGGTGTGCGAGTACCGTCCTGCACTATCGGAAGTCAAGTTGAATTCTAGCATAAAGTAACCTTTATTGAACATGTCTCGCGTGATTAAATGTCCATTATTTTAGTGGTGTATGCCCAATTCCAGAAAATATGTGTCATAGGCGAGGGTGTACGTGCCGACGTTGTCAAAATTTACCAAAATGGGCAAATGTTTTTGGATCCCATTTACATATAGGACCCAAAAGTTCCAGGTTTCTATGAATGAGTTGAAGCGGATTCGTGTTCAAACTGCCCACATACGCATCGTTAGACACCATAGTGAATAAAACCATTTTAGGGATAACCCCTTGGATAACATTGTTTAGGTTCACAAACTTGGATCCTTTAGGTACGGTCACAGACTTGACGTCCACCCGATTGATGTGGTATTGGGCCGGCTTTCATAACAGTGTCTTTTCTATAGCGAGTGAAATAGTCAGCGACACTTCTACGTGTTTCACAAAGAGGGTGGATTCTAAAATTTTCAACCGGACGTCGGTATTTAAAGTGTCCGCGTCTGTGAGCAGATAAAACTCTTTTGTTGCGAATTAGTTTAATGCGCAAGGATACATTTTTCAATAGCAATTGTGAAATATTAAATATGTCGACCGGATGTTTTAGCAAGTCTAATCTCGTGGCAAAGACTTTGTTCTCTGGTGATGCAGCGAGTTCACCGTTAGTGGCAGGGGTATCAAAAAACCACATACCTTTCACCAGGTGGGTCCTGGAGGCTTCTCTGCCATAATTAGTTAAAGTCTCTAAATAAGCCCTGTACGCATAGTTGTCTATCGAGGTTGTAATAGGTGTTTCGTTGAGAGAGATAGTGATTTGAATAAATAAAGAATGTATAAAGTTGTTGAAGCATCCGATTTTATTGTCGGCCGCAACCAGTGTTCCGTCCCCTTTCACTAATTGAATACAAAGTTATAATTTAATAGAAGAGAGGTCGCGAAAGTAATCGCTGTCTGCAGGACAGAAGAACTCTAACTAAGCGTCGTTGTCCACGGAAGTGATGGACTTGTATTTTACCACTTTGTTATTTTTAATTACCGTTTGAATGCAGTTTTCGTCGAAAAAAGCGAGTTCTGTTTTCGAACACTCCATAATTGGTCGAAAATATCTTTTTTATCTCTCTTGTTCCCTCTTGCTCCAGCGCCCACCTTGGAATAAAGTAGTTTTTTTTACCCTTTTTAAGCCACGTCTCTCGACCGCCTGAGTGACACGCTTTTTAACTATATCACCCACTTTTTTGGTGGGTTCCTTTGTGGCTATATCAGCCAGTATGTGCGAACCTGTTTATAACGCCTGCTTTCCCACCGTTTTTTCGCCCCTCATAAACAACGGTTTGACAAATAGAAATAGTCCGCCTAAGAACAATCCGAGGCCTCAGCCCCTTTGCATTTTATAGCTGGCGTGATAGACGGGACCGATGGTGTGTTAATAGGTATAGACCATGCGTACTTTGAAAATACGTCAATAATATTTAGAAGATAGTTGACGCTTTTGTTGTCCTTTTTTAAAGCTCTCATATCTACTAAATCTAGTTCCCACACATCGTCGATATTGGCCACTCTGTACGGATTACGTGGAGACCTTTTTCTTAAACTACGGTGAAGAGTGTACGTGTCCTGCTCAGTTAACCATTCGTCTACTTTTATCTTATCTACTTGACTAGCCTTTTGAAGTTTTGCTGCGGACGAAAACGCCTACGGCCGCACGAGATTATAATAGAATTTTTTTAAAGCAGCGTTCATCTGAGAGTGTTCCAACGAGGTCTGGCCGGAAACAGTTTCAAAATGATTGTTTTATATTTCAAACCTTTACTAGACGTTATTTTTCCGTCAGGATCAAAGTTTTGACGATGAGCGCTCGTGGCAATTAGTATTTCTCTTTCAAAGCCGGTATTACATCCATCTAAAAAGTATTGAACCGAAAAAGCGGCCACCATATTAATTATTACATTGAAGTGTTCGTGACGTCATCGTACAATAAGTTAATGTACCTAGTCGAAGACGAAACCCCCTCGTACCATAATCCATTGATCGTCTAGTTCAGTGGTTCCCAAAGTGGGCGGTACCGCCCCCTTGGGGGCTGTGGGATTGTACAAGGGGGCGCTAAGTTGAAAGGGGGCGGTAAGGTGGCGATAATAGACAAAAGGGTGGTAGAGCGGGACTCAAGCTGGTATTTTACGAGTGTGTTGTTTATTTATATTTGACTGACCAGCAAAATACCTTCCTTGCTTCAAGTTTCTTCCTCCCTTTCCAAGGTCATGTTGCGCGCGTATAACCTCCATTCTTTAGGCCACGTCATGCATTCTCACCCCTCCCCGAGACTACGTCACACGTTCTCCCGCCCTTTTTGAGGCCACGTCACCAAAGATATTCAGACCAGTTTATCACATTTTGAGAAAGTGTTGTGCTGTGTTCTTATTTCTTTGTTGTCTCCTCAAGATTTTACTGGTAAGTCCTGAACAAAATAGTATTGAGTGTGATACTTATTTTCCTGTGTTTTCAATTATTCAACATGTTGATTATGAATTGAGATTAGAAGCTATTATTTTTGTTCCAACCTATTCAATATTAAAAGTTTTAATGAAAGTTATATGGGGATATAAAGGAATTAAAATTAAATTCAGTACCGATGCCTAATCTAAAGCTCAATTTTGAATTTAATATTCACTTACAAAATGTGTACATAGATAATTGTGTAGCAAAATCATTTTAAAAAGGTATATAAAGAACAAAAATAAATGTAACTCTGAATTAATTTTTTTTTCCCACGTTAATAATTATTCATACATCTATTATTGAAACAAAATTTAATGTTATGGCTGTAAATTTCTGAAGGAAGCAACAGAAAAACACTTTTTTTAATATAGGCCTACAATCTTTTTTTCTTTTAGATTAGAAATGGCAGAAGCAGAAAAATCAAAAAAGAAATGTAGACAATATAGTTTGGAATATCTTAAGTATGGATTTATACCTGCATCGACAAACCAGCAGCTGCCAATGTGCCTGTTATGTGAAAAGGTATTTTCTAATGAGGCCATGAAGCCTTACAGACTCATTAAACATTTAAAGAAGGCACATCCTGACAAGGCAGATAAGAATTTAACTTTTTTTCAATCACTTCGTGAAAAGTTTCGAAAGCGGCCAACATTGTTAAACATGATTCGCAATAGTTCACAACAACAAAGTGATGGTTTGCGTGCATCATACAACATTTCATTGTTGATTGCTAAGTCTGGAAAGCCCCATACAATTGGTGAAGAACTCATCCTTCCAGCGGTTAGTGAGGTTCTGAATACCGTTCTGCACAAGCCACCACATGATATAATTAAGATGATTCCTCTCAGCAACAATTCAATACAAAGACGCATAGATGAAATGGCTGAGAGTGTGGAAGATCTACTGTGCAACACACTAAGGACAACAGAATTTGCATTACAGCTGGACGAGTCAACTTTGCCAGGCAATGAATCTTTACTTCTAGCTTATGTGCGTTTTATAAAAGACGAGAGTTTGGCTCAAGAGTTGTTATTTGCAAGGCAACTAAAAACCGATACTAAAGGAGAGTCAATATTTCATGTTGTTGAGGAGTTTTTCAAAGAAAAGGAAATTCCACTTACTAACATACTTGCTTGTGCAACTGATGGAGCACCATCAATGACTGGTCGCTACCGTGGGTGTGTCGCTTACTTGAAAAAATCAGTGCCAAATATTTTGACCATTCACTGTGTCATTCATCGCCAACATCTGGCTGCAAAGAATCTCAGTGGACGTCTACACAATTCATTAAACACTGTTATTACTGCAGTGAATAAAATTAAAGCACATGCTCTCAATGATCGACTATTCCGGGAGCTCTGTTCTGAGAATGAGGAAGACTTTGAACGTTTGTTGTTTCACACTGAAGTTCGTTGGCTATCTAAAGGAAACTGTTTGAGACGCTTTTACAACCTTTTTGACACTGTTGTGGAATATTTTGAAGACACGAATGCTTTGCTCAGTAATGAACTCAAAGAAATCAAACATGACATTGCTTATTTGTCTGAGCTATTTGCAAAGTTCAATGAAATGAATTTGCAGTTGCAAGGCAATGACACCAATCTTATTAAAGCCAAATCTGTCGTATCTACATTTATTGCAAAATTAACTATACTGAAGCGCAATATAGGCCGTCGCGAGCTATACCAATTTCCGAGCTTGTCTGAGCTAGAAAAGAAAGTCGGAATACAAGATGACGATCTGCAAGTTTTTTGTGACCATTTGAATATGCTGCATGAAGATATGTCTGATCGATTCAAAGATCTTGTTATGATGGAAATTCCAGACTGGGTATTAAGTCCATTTTCAGATATTGAAGAAGTTGGAGCATTGGAGGAAGAACTAATTGAGCTACAAAATGACATTGAGTTGAAACCAAAGTTTAAGAAATCATACCAAGAGTTTTGGTTACAGAAGGAAATTCCTGATCGCTATCCTGCATTATGGAGAGTGGTTAAGAGGCTCCTGATTGCATTTCCAACATCGTATTTGGTGGAACGTGGTTTTAGTGTGGTCAGCCTACTTCTCTCCAAGCAAAGAAATCGACTCCAGATTACTAAGCGTGGTGATTTAAGACTCATGTTAAGTGACATTAAGCCAGACATTGGAAAACTAGTATCATTTCATCAAGCTCATCCATCACATTAAGAATTTACAGAATAGTGATGTACTCTACCTATTTACTAAATGTGGTATCTAATAATATGTAGTATTTAATAACTTTGAAAAGATTATCACTGGATCAAGCTAATCAATCATGTTTAATTAAATATACTTAATATATTTTAATTTTAAATAAATATTCAATTAATAATTGTTCCATTCTTGAATTTTATTGCTATTTTATTATGAGTATTGATTTTTTAGATTAAAGGATAGGGGGCACTGGGCATGGGTTTTTGGAACCGAGGGGGCGGTGACTCAAAAAAGTTTGGGAACCACTGGTCTAGTTGGTATTGTACACGCGTAATTTATAGCGATCGCCAAAATAACGTTGAAATTTATCGAGATGTTCGGACCACCCTCCCCTGAATAAATCTATGTGCGTTTTTGCGAGAAGATCATCTACCGCAATGTTAAATTTACGCCCCTGAATATATGATTTATAATTAATATCATTAGTTGTTTTGGCTATCGCTATTACCATAGCGTGCGCCAAACCATTCACCAATGATTTAACAACGACTATGCTCCTTTTATGGTGACTCAGATAATCGTTTGAAAGACACCTTTTTAATGCTGTCCCACCGTTGCCCATCATTATTTTGATATGATTCACTCTAATCATCAATACTTCGGCTATACCAAATTAGGTTTTGCTCCGAATAACTTTTGTCAAAGTATTCATAATAGTGTTCACATATATTTGGTCATATCTACAGTACGAAACCCCGACCGGTTTGTTCAGATTATTCTCCGTGTTCGTGATCGTCAGTCCCATTAAATCGTAAGGTGCCGTACCTCTAAACAAATATGCCAATAGACTAGATAAACACGTCATTAGGTAATGCAGTGTACTCACGCTCGCAATCAGAGGTTTGAATCAAACTAAAATATCTCTGCCTAACGTATTGAACCGACTATAAGTACGTCCTATCTCTCTTACTATGGTAAATGAGTCGTCAGTGTTTTTAGGGGCGTCATAGTCAAAAATGTGGTTTCATTATCTGTTAATGTCTGACGTAGAGGGTCGATAGATTCGTCAGATATAAATTTATTTAATGTTTGTTGTTCCCTAGACACTAAAAAAAGAGAGAGAGGATATTAAATATTAGTATGGATAATAAATTGGACACTGCTCAGAATAGAGACAGAGAAGAGAGAAATAATAATAAAATTGTACTTACTTTTGCCAAAAGACCAGAGCTCAATGTTTTGTTACGTGGCAACTCATTTTCACTCGGCACGACGACAAAGAAATTATAGTCTGCTAGAAATAAATTCTCCTTTTATAATCGTTGACTCGTTGTTTGGTTCCTAGTGAGATATTTTTCATTACCTTATGTAACCTTAAGACGGTACTTGTCTTGATGTTTACACACCTTGACTAACACCAGAAGACGTTGTTCATTTTGAGCTAGAAATAAATTCTCCTTTTATAATCGTCGACTCGTTGTTTGGTTCCTAGCGAGTTTTTTCATTACTTTATATAGCCTTAAGACGGTACTTATATTGTTGTTTACACACCTTGACTAACACAGCGAGATTAAAAAGGTAGACGTTGTTCACATTGAGCTTATTTGTTAGAAATTACCTTGTCAGGACTCGTTCGCAATTTTAAAATATTGGCAATATGTTTAAATATGGCTGTATAAAACGGCGTAGACATCGCTAAAATGGAATCAGTCGAAGACGTGTGCTTTAACAAACTTCTTCAAGCGTTCAAGCGTCGCCATATTGAAAGTCAATCTAAGACTAGTGTTACGAGCCAATCTTATTTCGATAGAATTGACAAGAGAGGGCAGCGCGGTGTTTGTAAATGCAGGAAAGAGTATTTTATATCACTTATTGGCGATATTACAATTTTAGAGGAATAAGATGATGGTGATAGATGCGTTGAGTTAGGAATAACTGATTCTTTTTAAACAATTACACCTGTGTATTAGAAGTTCTACAAGAGTCCACCGTCCAACGCACGATACATTATTGTAGTACCAGATGTTTTACTCACTTTAAAAAATCATACGCTTGTGGCTCGACCGGGGCAGTACGCTATTGTAAAGTTATCTGCGACTGGTATTGGGCGCATCAAGAGTGGCAACGCAACTGGCAAGAGGCGGCACTAGATTTTGACCAAGGCATCGCTTCTGATTTCCTCGCAGACTCACTCAGAGATCCACATACGACCAACCTCTAAGCTAGGTTGGCTGAAGTTCTTCAGGGTGATCCGAACATAGATAAATCCACACCGCAGACAGAGTAACCATCACCACAACTCACTTCCGTACGAAAAAATCAAGGTGATTTATCATTTTTTCATTTAAAAAAATGTTTCCATATTTTTATTTATATAATATATATATTTTAGATCTATCTTTTTTTAAAGCTATGGACAAGTTTATAAAGAAATTCAACGCCACCAAGACTGAGACTCAATATATTTAACTCAGAAATTTGGCGGAAACACCAAATTAAAAATTATATCGTTCGAGGAGCGGGACACTAAATTTGGTAGAGTAATGTATGTAAAATCTATTTTAAACGATAGTACCGTAGGTTTCTTTCTTCCAAAATAGTTTTCGCAGATATGTACTAAGGAAAAAATCGATATGGTCAATAAATCTCCCTCAAACTTTGCATTAATTTACGATGGTGTGGGGGGAGATAATTCTATCAAACTTAGGATGGTTTGGATGTAGTTCGGTTGAATTTTACTTATCCAGTGGAGTTAAATACACAATTGATAATTCAATAAAAAATAAATTTCAAACTTTGGTAATATTGTTTTAAAATTGAAAATGTAGTAAAAAAACAGTAATTAGTCTTTAACTATACTATGTTACTAATACAAGTTTTATTTGTGACTACCATTCAAAATTGTTTTATGTAATCAGTATAACATATCCATGAAATTAGAAACTAAAAAATTGTAATTATCTGAAATTCCATATCATGTATGTACGTTAATTTTTTCTATTAACTGATTCTAATCTAATGTGGTTGGGTGGAGTTAAGTACATAATTGATAAATCGAAAAAAAAGTTCAAACTCTGATAATATTGTTTTAAAATTGAAAATGTAGAGTTCAGATCTGTCAATTTTCTAGAAAAAACAAACGTAAGACTTAAGTTGTATTTAGTCTTTAAATATACTATGTGACTAATAAAAGTTTTATTTGTGTATACCATTCATAATTGTTTTATGTAATCAGTATAACATATCTATGAAATTAGAAATTAAAAAATTGTAATCGTCTGAGATTCCATATCATATATGTATGTTGAATTATTTGTTTCTACTAACTGATTCTAATCTAATGTGATTGGGTTATGTTTATGAACTTTTTTATAAAGAGGGCAAAAGGTGACATTAGACATCACAGTTTTGTATATTAATTAAAGAAACAAATTTTGGTACTAATCCAGTGGTGAACTGTTTTTAAAATTGAAAATGTAAATTTCAGATTTTAATATTCTCAAAGATAGAGTAATAGTTGAAATAAAAATAATTAATTCGAGATATGTCAATTTGCTATTCCCCCCAGCCCTGATAGATAAAACAATGTAAGTTCAAATTTTAAATTAATAAATAGTGTAAATTAGTATTTACTCTCTAATTGGCTAATTATATGTTTAATAAAAAAGGTTAATAAAAGGTAAAATTTATTTGACACATGGTAAAGTCACCTATGTTTTCTATTATCTAGTTTGGTAATAATGTAGAGGTTTATCTTCATGCCTAACTTCTCTGTGTAAATATTAATTTTTAGAAGAAAGTATTCTCAAATAAATTTTTCATAGCTGATATGTTTGCAAATCTAGTTCATCAGAGTTTTTTTCACAACTATAACCATTGCTGTTATATCGGTAGAAAGATTTATTTCAATTAATTTAATTAAATATACAAAGATCAACTATACTAAACAATTACACCGATTATAGTCAGAGGTGAATTTTCTACTAATCATATTTTTTTAAATTATTGTATTAAAAAAATCTTATTTATCAAATTGAGTAAATAAAAGAAAATTGAGCTTACCTCTCAGAGATTGCAGATTCAATGTTTAAATACACAATATAACATTATAACACCAAATACTTACTAGCAACTAGCTGATAAACCAATTTCCCTGCCGTTTTTATGTCAAATGATCTTCGGCCTTTTGAAGCGCTTAGAGTAACTCCAACAAGCCTTATATATGGTATCATTTTAAATCAAGCCATCATATGGTCTGGTCTGCCATATGGTCGCTTGGAACCGCTCCTAAACAAATTACTTGCAAGTCACCTTTGGATTGCAGGTTACATTATATACTTACTCAGGAGATACTTATTTCAGTACAGTGGTCGGTACAATGTATCGGGAGTCGTATAACATATTTTATAATTAAGCTTTATAACATTTTGAAATCTATCTAAATATGACGTCATTTATAAACATAGCAACCAAAGTATTGGTGATTATGGTGTTTCGTGCGTGGTACAACATTAATAGACGTCAGAATAAACGTCACAGTTTTATGACATCACACTCTTATGCAAATCAAAAAACTATAAAATGACGTGCATAACAACCACAGTATTGGTGGCTATGGTGTTTTGTGCGTGGGGATTGCAGATGGTGAAAGTGTCCTGATGAAAAAGTGGTAATACAAGTTTCTTGCAAGCTACTTTTGGATTGAAGGCTACCAAATACATACATACTCAGATGAGACTTATTTGACGTCACAGAATATTATAATTTTATGATTTAATTCAACTAGCTACACCCTTTCCTCAAACGTCATATTCCTTTGACGTCACAGAATTTTATAAGTTCTAACATAGTTACCCCCTCCCCTCAAACGTCACACTCTTTTGACGTCACAGAATATTATAATTCATTCAAAACTGATTTTATTCACGTCTTGCTCTTGTGACGTCACTGTCATACGTCACATACATTATTGAAATACCTCTATTTAATGACACACGCCCATATTTACAGTTGTTGGCTAAGTGGCAGAAATGGGATATACCCTGGCTATCACTACTTACACTTTCCTTACCAAAAGATTTCCAAAAATATATTGCTAGTGATTGAAACGATTAACTAGCGTTGGGTGTTCTCCACTCACCTTGTAGACTCCATACACGAGCAACAAGGACGTCAGGACGCCACAGGATGAGAAACAAAGCACCACCACGTTGAAACCCATCGTAGCTGAAACACACAAAGAACAACAGGCTGCATTTTTTAGACATGAATTTTAACACAAATTTTATTTATGGTACTAAAATAATCGAGCAAAATTACTTAAACGCCAGAAACCAAGTGTGCTTATAGCGTCGCTGGGTGTGAACCATCTTGCAGTAAGTAGGAAAACAAACGGGAGGAGAAAGACAAATTGTTAATATAATTTGTGTTGTGACCCTCCCCTTAAATAACATCATACTAGTCACAAAGATCCAGTATATGTTCATGTACCAGATATCTTTTGGTTTCCCGGGCATTTAGCTATTAATACACCATCAAAGAATGTATGTTTTTTGAAATTTTCACAGCGGAAAATGTCAACTTCTAAACTATGTTTAAAAGTTTGTATTATGTATAAAACCATAGAAAATATTTGTGTGTTCATTCCAGTAAACATAAAATTCATGTACTGTTAAGGTTTTCTCATTATTTAACATCTGATTCAAAATTTCTCAACTAACTAGGCAGTCCCCTAAAAAACCAGGATTATTACACATATGATTACCTACGTCTGAACCGGAATACTTAATCAAGAATGGTTTTCTATATCATTCACTTGACGACAACAAAATTGGGAACGATAAATAAATTTTTATTTATTTAACTTTTTTTTTTAAATATGGTAAAATGGTTTCACTGGTCTAAATTTCATCGTATTCTAATGAAGACTACACTTCACCGCACCAAAATACGACGTCTAGTTTGAGATGTATTACCTACCTAAATAACCAGTCCCGTGGTGTAGTGGCCAGTGCACCTGTCTACGAGCATAGGGGCTCTGTTTTCGATTCCTGGCTGGTAGTTTGGGTTTTTTTGCCGTAAAGGGTATCACCCCAGCGGTCAACAAGGTTAGGCTAGTTAGTCTTAAGTTAGGTTTAAGTGTTTCTAATAGTTCCACACCCTCATACTCACTATCACCATCATCTCATCTCATCGGGACATTGAAAGAGCCTCCACGGAAAGGATGTACTATTAGTACATGTGGACGCCCCCTGGGCAACGGTACATTAGTACTGGCTAATATATCCACTACTGAGCCACGAGTGATGTAGCCCAAGCGCGCCTAAGTTAGGTGCTATCCATGGGATGAGACAAGCTCTGAGAGATCTAAGAGATAAGGATGAAGTAGGTAGGTTAAAGGCAGTGAATACGTATTAGCGCAAAGAGAGGATGGAAAACATATAAAAAACGAAATGTGTATGGGAAACCACTTTCAGCGTACCTAGGCGAGAATCTAATATCGTACCTTCACCAGTGACCCAGTATGTTGTGATCTTAACGTCTTAGACCATGTGACCACCGTGTGTGAGCATTATGTTCGAGATTTAGCTGTTAAAATTATCGTGATTTGTAAATAAAAATATGTAACTTATTTAAAGCATCATTTTCAATAACAATGCTCATGGGAATTTGGTCTTCAAAGTAATGACTTTGCATATCGTTACCAAACATTCCTGGGAGTGGGTGCCATGTAATTAAATGTTGCAGGCAGTCATCTAGATGTGCAGTTTACTTTATAGCAGCCAAGTGCGCTGAAAGAAATTTTGTTAATATAATTCAATGCTGAAGGTCTTATTTAACCCACACATTTGTTTTAAAAACTATTTTATAATCTGTATCAGGGCTGTGGAGCAGGAGTCTAAAACAATTTTGAGCGGAGTCTGAGATGGAGTCAGTAAAAATGTACTGACTCCAACTCCAGCTTCAAAATAAATAGTTATAATATTATGACAAAATATGCAGGCTTCGATTTAAGAAAGGGGGACGGGCTACTACCACAAGACCTCTACGAATCATAGGCACCCACAAATTGTTACAGTTTTAAATTTAAAAATATATTTATGTTCTATGGACTTAGTAAGTAATCTGATGATTCACTTGGTGGTGATGGAATATCTTGTTCTCCCATTTAGTGCAGGCAATTTGTTACTATAATTTAATAAATATTTGAAATTTATGAAAGAATTGGATTCGAACAGCAGCAAAATAGAGGAGTCGGAGTTAGAATCGAAGGCTTAGCGTACCGACTCCACAGTCCTGATATGGATGATCTTATTTTATAATGAAATTCGGGTTTAAATTTTTCTTAAAGGGTTCTTTGTGTGTATTATAAATTTGTATGAAATCATATCAATGACGTGTACTTGAGTAAAAATCTAGATACAGCTCCACAACCATACTATGCGAGAGTAATTTACCAACCAACCTGCGAAAAAAAGATTAAAATAGACCAAATAATAATTTTTAAAAATTCCCATGTGATCCAATTATAATATTTAATATTTATGACCTTGTTAGAAAAAACAAACTCTTCTCTCCAACCAGTTCTTCCAAGATCAGATACCAGTATGTAGTTACGGGGGTGTTTGACCCCCTCCCACACCTCCTTCCCGAGTGTAAACAAAATATTGTGTCTTTACACACCAAACTTAATTGGAGTACTATACGGTGTGCCAAACTCTATAGGAGTTCTATATTTCACCACGTCAAGCGCTTATCGTGGCAGTGTGACTCATACTTGTAGAGTAGCGCGACAAGGTGAAGAATAGAACAGCTATCAGCTAGTGATAGTCTGGCGTCTATAACCCGATTTTCATAGGAAGAACCTTTTAGAAAATGGAAACATATTTTTTAATTTTTTTTTTGCGGGACAACATTGACAACATTTTACTAAGGGTTATTCTATAGGTATTGCTAATATTTTATATACAAAGTGACAGTTGAAGATAGCATGATTTGACATTAAAGTAGAGCCTGTACATTTTATAGCCTTCATATAAGATAAGTTGAATAGAGGTTGAGAGTGCGAAAATAAAAAAATAAAAATTCTAAAATATCAATGACGATAAAAATTAAATATTTATGATCAATATCACAATTACATAGTTCCTTTTCCTTCCCCTGAATATATATACAATCTACGCCACTGCCAGCTACAGCTCCCCATCTCCCATTGATGTATATTTTGCCGTCACTTTCAGTTTTAAAAGGTCACCCATCAGTGAGAAAAGATAAGGTTTAGTAAACCAACATTTCAACGTCATGTTGTAGTTATATATTATCCCAAATCGATGGATGATCTCAAAGCTACCATAGCAAGTTTTTTTTAACGTATAAACTTTGTCTATATGTCATGGATGATGGTGATTATGAAGGGTGGAGCCAGTATAAATCTTAAAACTAACTTAAGCCTAACCAACCAGATCATGGTGACTATAGGTCCAGTTCTCCTTTCAGGAAAAATACCTATGGTACCACTGGAAATCGAACCCGGGACCTCTAGATCAGTAGCCAGGGGAGCTGACCACTAGACTAAGATACCGGTCACTATCGCAAGTTATTGACTGTATTTTCTATGACGGGGAAACCCTTGTTCGAATCCCGGTCAGTAGTATGTAATTGAAATCCATAACTTTATAATTTATTAATAAAAGATAATAGAATCTAGATAGTTCAAAATCCAAGCAGGGATTTATACATCTCAATTTTAAAGACAGGTTTTAGAAAATTCTAGAATATTTATATGGCATGCAGTTTTGATCTTATTTCACTATATTATTAGTATTATTTTGCAAGTATTTATCAAAAGTGACAGCTGCAGATCACTCGACTTGACGTATGGATACGTGAAAGTAGATCTACTATATTTTTTAATTGTCAAATGAGATTCTTCCTATGAGAATTTGACTGAAGTATAACGAGCAGGAACTTTAACACAAACAAGCTCAGATAAACAATGAATATTTGAACTATTTAGTCGGAGATAAGTTTAAAGACTGTGAGGAGTTTAAAAAGTAAATATTAATGTTGATATCAGTAAGCATTTCAATGTCTATTACGAAACTTAGCATCTTCCGAAAAGTCCCGAGGCAAAACATGAGCATAATTCCAGAGAAAGCAATATCTATCCCGGAGAATGTAGAGTGTTGCCTGAGAAAACAATATCTACCCCGGAGAATGTGGAGTGTTGCCTGAGAAAACATACCGGGGCTTGAAATACAACTTCTACCGGTGTAGGCGAGGTGCTTAGGGCACGATTAGAAAAGTCTGCTTCTCATATGCATCTTGTTAGTTTTGCATCCCTCTAATTTCAGCCCATTCTACTTCGCTACGGCTTTAATTACCACATATATAATATATATTTTAAAAATTCTGTTCATCTTAGATAGGGAGAGGGTGAAATGAGCTGGACTGGATAGAACTAGCTCCAGATAGAGATAGAGAATAATGAGGTGGACTGGATAGAACTAACTCAAGATAGAGATAGGATGTAATGAGATGGAATGGATAAAACTAACTCAAGATAGAGATAGGATGTAATGATGTGAAATGGATAAAACTAACTCAAGATAGAGATAGGATGTAATGAGGTGGAATGAATAGAACTAACTCAAGATAGAGATAGGATGTAATGAGGTGGAATGAATAGAACTAACTCAAGATAGAGATAGGATGTTATGAGTTTGACTGAATAGAACTAACTCAAGATAGAGATAGGATGTAATGAGATGGAATAGATAAAACTATCTCAAGATAGAGATAGGATGTAATGAGGTGAAATGGATAGAACTAACTAAAGATAGAGATAGGATGTAATGATGTGAAATGGATAGAACTAACTCAAGATAGAGATAGGATGTAATGAGGTGAAATGGATAGAACTAACTCAAGATAGAGATAGGATGTAATGAGGTGAGAATGAATAGAACTCAAGATAGAGATAGGATGTAATGATGTGAAATGGATAGAACTAACTCAAGATAGAGATAGGATGTAATGAGGTGGAATGGATAGAACTAGCTCAAGATAGAGATAGGATGTAATGAGGTGGAATGAATAGAACTAACTCGAGATAGGATGTAATGAGATGGAATGAATAGAACTAACTCAAGATAGAGATAGGATGTAATGAGGTGGAATGAATAGAACTAACTCAAGATAGAGATAGGATGTAATGAGGTGAAATGGATAGAACTAACTCAAGATAGAGATAGGATGTAATGAGGTGAAATGGATAGAACTAACTCAAGATAGAGATAGGATGTAATGAGGTGGAATGAATAGAACTCAAGATAGAGATAGGATGTAATGAGGTGAAATGGATAGAACTAGCTCAAGATAGAGATAGGATGTAATGAGGTGGAATGAATAGAATTAGCTCCAGATAGGGATAGGTGGCATGCATTTAAAAGTGCGTCAGTGAACTTTTGAGTTCCAAGTGCCATAGATTAAATATCTTAAGCGAGATAGTCAAGGCAACACAAAGGACTAGATATTTTGAAGAACAACACCAGACTCTCATCTATCACTTGGCTTCAAACAAGAAACACTTCCAAACCCTCCCCCCACCTTCTCACCCCCTATTCGCCCCCTCGGAGAAAATGTCAGCTCGTATCAAGGTGATCTACTGACAATGTAATGTGCAGCACAGGGTGGTGTAGCTTACAGTCATTTCCTTCCCTCAGATCACAACTCCCGGTGGCTGTCATGGTGGGTGACAGAAGGGGATGGTTAAAGGTAGAGGAAGTAAAGGGGAAGAGAACATTTCCTCAACAAAAGAGAGTTCGTTCACCTGGGAGCCTGGATTCGAGCGTCGTACGCCAGGGAGGAAACTTGTCTAGTTCGCGATTTCATTGTAGTTTCGATTATTCGCCTGGATAGAGGACGTGTAACAATATTTTGTGAAATAATATAACATCTTTGGTGAACCTAAATGAGAATTTAATTGTTCTGTCCAATTTTGACAGGAAGACTTTTTTTACGGTTAGAAAACATACTAAAAATAATTTTCACAAGTCAAGTCATGTCATGTGATCTATAGCCATCACGTTTGATAAATATTATCATTACCTACTTTATAGCAAAAATCTAAAGGGTAGAAACGATGAAAGTAGCTTAGAGGAAGTGATCTTGTATTTGCTTGGAGAGAGGATAGAAAACAGTTTCCAGTCCACTTATACGGAATTAGATCATCGACGTATTTTATTCGATTCAAATACATTATACAGTTTGAAATCCACACTTAGCTGTGGAGTAAGTTAATAATGTAGGACAATTTTTTATATCCGTATCATTAAAAATTCAAGCCGTTATGACCCCGGCGTTTAAGGAATTAATTTAAAATATATCAACATTGTTTTACATCTTCTTGCGTCTTAGTCCTCCTACGACACTCCTCACTACGTAGCATATGAGTGTTGATCAGAATTTAAATCGTTTTAATTGCATGTTTGGCCACAATATGAGCTAGCGCTGTGATCGTTGCATATCGATGTGACGTGTAATAACAACTGTTTATGATTGTTTTAGGCAAAAAACTATTTGGAATCCTTCATGTTGCCAAGATAAATATATTTATATTATTGCTTTCATTTAAAATGTAATAATATATGTAATTGATCATTGAGATAAGCGTGAATTTGACATAAAAAGTTTGTATTCGATTTGAGCGTTGCGTTTACTTGGGTTGTAAGCCTAACTGAATCTAAGCCTAGCTAAAAAATATATTTTATTCTTCACCTCTAAATCTCATCTTATATTTGACCGGTTTTAATATTCAGACGCGTCCCCTTCCAAAAATACCCTCAGATGTCGTAAGCTGTCTGGTAAGACTGTTGCCTAAGACCTTTAATACATTGTATTTATAGTTTAGTTTAGTTTAGTAATTTAAATAATACACAATTTATATAAAATCCCCCCTCTCCCGACATTAAACAAAATACCGAGATAAATTTGATAAAATAAAGAATATATTTATTGCATAGTCAAGCAAATTTGAATGCTTTAAAAATCAGAAGTATTAAATTATTATGGTTGATATGTATTTTACTAATAAGTACCTTTTATAGCCATATTAATTATTTTATCTTCTCGCTATATTACCTAAAATCCTAAAGTGAAAAATTAGTAGTTCAACCTTCTTTACAATATTTGAATTGCGTGCGTGATAATAATCAGATATACTAGCGCGTTTTAGCTTCAATGTCTGATCACTGGAA
Organism: Timema genevievae; assembly: GCA_902155825.1. Classification (NCBI taxonomy): domain Eukaryota; kingdom Metazoa; phylum Arthropoda; class Insecta; order Phasmatodea; family Timematidae; genus Timema; species Timema genevievae. The sequence goes on from CABFWO010002287.1 coordinate 67,360, forward strand.
ATAAAGGGTAGCCAGACCCGTACAGCATAAGCTTTGCTTCTTGGTTATTAATTCAGTTGAAACGTTTTATTATTACATACCCCCTCTACCACCATCTATAACCCACGATGAGATGCTGGTTCTTCTGGGCTCAACATTCATGTATTAACGTCGGTTTCCACCCATCCCATGGATAGCAGATAGTTTAGGTGGGTAATACAGCTCTAGCCTGAAGTCATATTGTGGAGCGGATTTAAAAAAGATGCAACAATATTTAAAAATAATTATTTTATAAAGGAGTAAAAAAAATACTAAACTTGCCCCAATTTCACTTTTGTCAAATAAAAAAAATATGCATAGAGCCGAAATTCAATATTTTTTTTTGTTCAACCGTAAAAATGTATTATTTACTAGCTCTTAAAAGCCCAGCTCACGACCGATTAACAGGGATATTAGATACAATATCACGCTCGAATCAGAAAGCGTATAGATGTGCGGTTACATGTGTTCTTCATTTTTGAACATCGAAATTGGGATCATTATACAAACATTTTCATTCTAACATTATTATTTTGCAATTTTGTTGTATATTTATAAATACGAAAATAGAACACGAATATAGTCAGTGCTACTAGGTCAGAAAGTTGCTGACATCTCGCCTGCTTTCAAGGTAAGTAGAATTTAGAATATACAAAACAATAATTTTACCGGTTGACGGGTGTTCTTTATGGGTGTGAAACGTTGTTTCTTGTTTTACATGACGAAAACAAATTAAGATTGTTCGAAAACAAGGTGCTTAGGAAGATATTTGGTATAAAAAGGGATGAAGCTACGGTGGAGTGGAGGAGGCTATATAATGATAAGTTACATACCCTATACTCATCACAATACTTTGTAAGGATAGTCAAGTCTTGTAGATTACGTTGGGAAGAACACGCAGTGCGAATGGTAGAACCTAGAACCTTGTTCAGGGCAATCATTGGCAAACACAATGGGAAGAGACCAGTAGGTAGACCTAGACGCAGATGGGAAGATAGCATTAGAATGGACCAGAAAGAGATATGGTGTAATGAGGGGTACTGGATAGAGCTAGATCAAGAGAAGGATAGGATGTAATGAAGTGGACTGCATATAACTAGCTCAAGATAGGGACTGGCTCTAAAAGCAGGGCTTATTGTAATAAATGGTTAATTCTTTCCTCCTCATAAGATAAAGAAGTGAACCTTGTACTGTTAAGATTTGTATCACTGTACCTCTGTAAAAAAGATCCCCTAAAATAAACTTTCCCAGAGTTAAAATTATTCACTCTGCACGGGGTGTACGCGCAATCATTATAGAGAAAGATTTTATCTCTAGTTTTAATTTCCTCCTTTCATGTTCGACTTTACGGGACATTGAAAAATGGTATTATGCTGGTATTTATATGAAAAAAAAACAGTTTCGGTGGCTGAACGGTGTAACGCGTCACTCTCATGTTTGTCCTGATGACAGAGAGACCGAGGTTCGAATCCCATTCGGGTGTTTTTTCCTAAATGGTTTCCCACTTTCCTTCCACGTGATTGCGGGTATATTAGCTTTAAAATGCTTTGTTTCCCATCCCTGTCCCATTAGAGTAATTATCATGCGTGTCTTGAAAAGTTAATAACACGCGGTGATATAATAATGATAGGGCTGTAGCTAGAGGAATTGGCGCCTGGAGCAAACAGTAACATTGGGACCTCCCTCCCTCCCCACCCACCCCATTTCCACCTAGTAATACCGAAGCAGGTAATGGCTTCAGATTATATTGTATACCTGTTTCAGATGTAATACAATAGTTGTATAACAAAAATCTTGATATTTTTATTGTGTCTTGGAATTATTGTCCCGTTTATAATTTGCTAATTCTATTAAATAGTAAGAAAATATTTTTTTTGCATTAAATATTTATTATCATTTAATATTTTTTATTAAAAATTAACTTATATAGATAATCTTATTCAATAGTCTGTGCTGATTATATGAGCTTAAATAGGTGTTGTAGTAAAGAAAAACAAATTGTCAATAGTTTGAATGAATGAAGAATACTTTTGTTTACAATTAATTGTTACCTCAATTACTTAAGAATAAATGGTACGGCGCACCGCACAGACTTTCTCTCTCTTTCTATAAACTCGTAAGATTTCTGAACGGAATAATGTACATTGTATCATCACCACTACACATAAGAACATGCATAAAATAATATACAATGATATAGAATCAATGAGAAAAGAGGCGCATCTTTGTCCACCTAAGAGCATTTCAAACAGTTTAATGTCTTCCACAAGGGTCAACACTTCGTATTAAAATTTCGATTTCTGGTTAAAATTTTAACATTTTATAAGGTGTTGCAGATCTTCAAGTCATCGCATTGATATTTAATTATTCATTTATACATTTTGACCAATAAAAAATGTAAATATTGACTATTGAGTCTAAAATGGAGATAGATCATTGCTATGCAAACATTTCTCCTAAGAGATTTAAGGAAAAATAACATACTTTTTTAGATACTTATATTTAATTACTCTATGGCATTGGAGAATTATTGCGTTAAGACTTAAGTAGTATATGTTTACAACTAAAGCTCACAAAATTGTATTAATATATTTGCAAATATCTCAGAAACTGTTGCTTTTATAAAAATATATGTCAAATAAAAGTTTTTTATTTCTAATAGTCCTACAATTTTGCAATGATAAGTTGTTTAGTTTCTCCAATAGTTGTGGAGATACGGAAATTAACGCTTCTGTAATGTACCCTAAAAATCATTTTCATAGGAAAATGAAAATAGCCAGTTTATTTATAATCTTAATCAACGCCTAGATACGAATTTTAATCAAAATCGTTTGAGCAGATTTTGAGAAAACCAAATTTTTCTCTTTTCGCCCTTCAGTAAACTACCCTTAATTTTAAGTTTTTATAGACACACAGACAGACGGCATTGCAAAGACTATTTTTTAGGGTTCGGGGGGTCATGAGACGTCGACATCCATCAACATTTCAGGTTAGTTTTTTTTAACGGTCGCAATACTTAAACTTTAATGTCCAAAAAGTTAAAAAAATTCATATAATTGCGTATAGATTGAAAGTTATTGATTTTATAAAAATATGTTTCGGATAAAATATCTGTATTATAAATATATATACATATTTGTAATGCTAAGTAATTTCATATCTCAAATAGTTTCGGAGCTATTATAAAAAATGTTAATTTACGCATCAGACCGGAGCCCTTAAAGCCATTTTGCCGAAATATTGAGAGTAGCCATTTTGTTTGGAATATTTATTAATGTTCATAAATGAAATTTAATCAAAATCGTTAGAGCCGATTTTGAGAAAATCGACTTTTTCTCTTTTTTCCCTTCAGTAAACTACCCTTAATTTTAGGGGTAGATATCCAATTCCAAAAACCCCTCGGGGCAACCCTATGAAAACCCTAGATATCAAGTTTCAGCTCAATCGGTAAAATAGTTTAGGCTCTAGTTGGAGGTACAGACAGACAGACAGACAGACAGACAGACATTCAAAAACCACTTTTTCGGATTCAGGAAGTCATGAAACGTCAAAATTCATCAAAATCTCGAGTTCGATTTTTTTGACGATCACCATACTTTCTCTACCTGTAAGATAGAGAGAAAGTAAAAATGTAGAGGTAACATTATTTTAAAATATTAACAGAATTATTTTATACTTTCAGTTTCACCTTTCTAGCTTTAACAGCAGCAAAATCATTTACTATTTCATCGTAATTAATATTTTAGGCAATATATTATTCTATTGATAGAATTGACAGGTGTGTTAACCTGTATTGACCCATCGATGACCTTAAGTAATTTTTTTATTATTTTCAGCTTACTAAAACCTTGTTCACCAGACGCATTAGTAACTGGCTATGTTAAAAATAATCTGAAAGCAATTATTAAGTTGGGATAAAATGTGGCTATGGACATTTTGTGGATTAGATTTAATAGGTCAAGATAGGTTGCTTTTGAAAAATCCTGACTTTTTCAAATAAAGAACTGGCCTGAAACTGGTAAGTACTCGTATTTTGCACTGGTTTTTAAATCTTCTACAGTCATAGATTGCAAAGACTTGCCCGTTAAAAATTTAAAGTCATCTAACACTTCACTAAAACATTTAAAACGCTATTCCATTTGTTCTAAGACTTTGTCCAAAATAACATGAAAGTCCATACTGAACCTTTTTTCCCTGTCAAAACAGTGTCCTCACTTTCTTCCAGAGTCAGCCTTTTCCTCTTCTTGCCCTTTTATCCTCGAAGAAGCAGCCAATTTCAAGAGATGTTGCAGCACAGATGTTCGATGCTTCATCCAGTATAAAATCAATCCCTGTATCTCGGGTGTCTTGTAAAGCATCTTTCAATCCAGTCTAGTGACTAACTGCACGGCCCACGGTCATATCTTTGTGCTGTAGCTGTTAATTCACGCGGGAGATTTGATCTAATAATTTGTCCCACATAACAGAGTAACAAACAAACTTAAAATGAATTTGTTTGGGAAGATTTTTAACCACTGATAAACAGTCGTGGAATTGAGTGTTGTTAGAAATCTCCTCTAAGGCCTTGACGACTTTATCAAGCTATGAATAAAGTGCACGAACAGCAGAATATTTGGATGTCCATCTTGTATCACAGTGATGCTTGAGAGTGGTAGAAAGTTTGTTGGATAACATTTCCCACCTTTTGACACTGAAAGCAAATAATGTGTACAGTTCTTGTACTGTTCCAAAAAATGTGATAACATCTGGAGAAACTCCAGCAGCATGAACACCAACCAAGTTCAATGAATGAGCAGAACATGGCATAAAACGTGCATGGCAGTTAATTGTTTGTATATGGGCCTGGACTCCTTAATACTTCCCCGCCATATTTGAACCATTATCGTATGTTTGCCCTCGGCAATTATGAATATCAAGTTTATCGGCTTCTACTTTTGGTAGAATCTCTTCAGTTAAACCAGCTCCAGTTGTTTTACTAGTTTTTATGAAATCAATTAAACTTTCTTCAATAAAGCAAACACCCTCTGAAACTTTCACGTACCTAATTATCTGGCACGTTTGTTCATGATGGGCTACATTTGATGTACATTCACTGAGAAATATTTTGCACCGTATATATTTTAATATTTATTGGCGTACAGTGTCACCTATTAAATTGATTAACTCGTTTTGAATTGTTGGAGAAAAGTAATTTGGAATTCCTTTTTTTTTTCATTGTTTAAGGTATTATGCTCTTTTAGATGTTTATCATAATGAGAAACAAATTCTAGCAAATTAAAAAAAAAATACCACAATTATTGGCCTCACGTATATTTGTATTTGAACCTCGAAAATCCAAGTTGTTGACTGGTTGACTGCACAAAACAAAATACAATCAACAATAGTTCTGAGAATGTGCCACCATTTCTCTTTTTCTTTTATGATCATTTCCTGTATTTCAGTATCAATTTTACTGCCCTCTTTATTCCGTTTTTCAAAGTTTTTCCACGGTGCTCTATAGAATTTTCATACTCTGGAATTCGAGGGTTTAATTTTTTCCAGTCAGAAAATCCTACTTTTGGATTTGCCAAGCATGAATTAGAATATTTTCCAAATAGCATGCAGGGGAACAGCAAATAGATTTTTTTATCTTTACTGTAAATTAGCCAATTTTGCTCTACACTTTCTCTGTTCAAAAGTTTTTTATGAGACCAACTTCCCGTAAAATGCCTTTTTTTCTGCATTAATTACCAGTTTTATTTTGTTCTGGACTATGTTCAACTAATAAGCTTCCACATGGTCATTAAAATCAGACCATATTGTGGGATCATTAAAACTTAGTTGAATTTTGGTTGGTTCATTTTCCAAATCATGTTCCTGTACATCTTCATAAGGAGTAAATGTTGGAAAGGACTGGTTACGATTTGGTCTAGAACCCTCTGAATGTACATTTACACTACCACTTACATTCTTAGTTACTTTAGTAAAGTTTTCATTTTCTAAAAGTGTTGATGTAGATGGCCTACTTTCAATACCTTGTAGTGGTAGCGCAGTGGTTGAGGGATCCACCTTCTTTACCTAACCCAGTTTTTGCCAATGCTTGGCCTGGACTATGCTATCTGCCTCTTGTTTTTTTCCGTTTTCTGCTTTGTGCTCCCGACAACTTTGTAGGCCCCATTTCGACACACACACGTGGCACAGTGCATTAATTAACAGGCAAATCAATCCATAAAGTTATACAAATTTACAAACAATGCTAATTAAATAAATGTCATTACAGTGTCACGGCAACGAGCAAATTTCACATTTCAAATCCAAACTGTCACACGCTTCTCAGCTAAATTTGAATTACGTTTCATTCTCCGTTCGGGCCGTTCTCCGCACGGCTCCTTTCACGTTCGGTCGTTTTACTCCCACCCCTGCTGCCCTTCCTTGGCACGAAACACTGCGCGTACCGAACACTAACGGTTTGTTCACCAGCAGCTTGTCTTACTTGTTATCTTGGCCTTCTCAGGTGCCAAATCAAAGAGACCACATTCCTAAGCAGTCACAGCCCCTAATTACTACCGCTTGGCTATCTCCACCTCACTTGGAATGTTTGTCCTTCGCCCGTCACATATTCATAGTAGAATTTACTGTCAGTGTCACCCAAGCTAAATCTATATAAATACTTTGTGTTCAGATGATAGAAGTTTCATCTAGTCACCATTTGTATTCTTAAAGGAGAATTGTATACGTCTTTTTAACTACGCGTTTAAATAAATTTTGCAATCTTACATTTTATATTTTTAAAAATCTACATCTTGATGGCGCCCCTCCAGCTCGGCGCCCGGGGCGGCTGCCCCTGCTGACCCCCCC
>CABFWO010002287.1:74403-89403 GCA_902155825.1 Timema genevievae
TTTTTTTTTTTTTACAAATTCCTGTTTTTTTTCATTCTCTCCCCATAAGAATGATTATGCCTTTACTGAAAATCTATTATTTTAATATATATTTTCTGACAATTTAGTTTAAACACACTTTGGTGGACTACAGATTATTGGGAGATCAGGGTTCTAACCCGGATAGGGCGTATTGAGGGCCCTTTTCACCCCTAAATAGTGTATACTCTCTTTTCTACCTTCCTCAACCCTTCGCATTAGGGTCTTAACGGATAATAGACCTACGACGCGGTAAACCCTTTTCGATGGGAATACGAGATTATACGTCAAACTTGACTGGTATTGTTTGCCGGTGATGGAGAGGGTAGGTTTGAATCCCGGCTGGGTGTACTGAGGTTAGTGTTTCCTAAACTATGTTCTTCTTTCCTTCCACACAGATGCGTGTACATTTCCTCCAAGTCATACCTTGCTCATCCCTACCTCATTAGTGTAGATCTATGGATAGCCCGGACATAATATAAAAAAAGTTTGAAAGTTGCCAATTTTTTCCCAAGATATTACTAAGAACACAGACTTAAAGTGGGAGCGTAGGGGACGTGGGTTGATAGTAATGGTTTTGCTGTCTTATACAAAATTATTTAAGCCAAATAAGTAAAATAGTGCTCCATTAGACACATAGAGTTTAGTTTTCTTCGCATGTTGATATCAACAGTTGTTGTTGAATATCTGCCATGAGCATAGTGGTATTCGAGGAGAAACTTTTTAACTGAAGAGAGAAAGTTTTTATCAAATTCGAGAACAACTCTGACAGATATTCCGGAACTGTTTATCTCACCATGTGAAGAAAATTAAACTATGTGGTTTTACTGAAGCAATATTTGATTTATTTTAAGCAAAAAAAATGGACTTTTCTCTTCTAAGATACACTCGAACCTTAGGAAGGCTGACTACTCTGTCGGACCCAGATAACATATTTACACAATTCATGTACTTTAAAATAAACCAAGTCATTAATTTAGTATTAAAAAATCTCATTGAATATTGGATAGATATCAGAAATATTGTTAATATATTGTAGTATTTAAACAAAAATAATTTGGGGTTGAGCCTAGCTTTTAGAGATTAGCCACGCTTATTTAAATGAGCCCCGCCCACTCTATGGCTGAGTAAATGTCATATTTCAAACTTCGATACATATTCGTTCGTGCCAAATACTTTTATGGTATGATATTGGTAAAAAAACTATTGAATTAATACATTTGAAAGATATTAGCTATTTTGTTAAATTCCCCAAATAGAGGTTAGTAGTTCCATTAAGGAAACCCCGTGTAGGACGTTTGAAGGGCGTATTACAGTTGGGCCATGCAACATGTTATTACCTGCGTTTAAAAGGGTATAATTAATACCGCATTTAAGTTGGGCCCGGATTTATTTCTTTGGAATTGTAAACAAGGCGTACTGATGCACTAACTCGGCCCCGGCTGTTGTGGCTTCATTTAGGATGGTTGTAAATGTTTTCTAAAGCTAAGCGAAAAATACCAAGTGATGGATATTAAGACACAACAAAATTTTAAGCTAGTCTAACCTAGCCTTACCTAATCCAACCTAACCTAAGCACTCTTAACCTTATGTAAGGCAAAAAGATTGGTAGGGCCAAATTTATATCTACCCGCAGGTTTATTATCTGTTATAGTCCTCCTGGCCAGGGAACATAGCCCAACTAAGTTATAACGACAATCCTCCTGGCCAGGGAACTTGGCCCAACTAAGCTATGACGACAGTCCTCCTGGTCGGTGATCTTAGCCAAACTAATCTATGACGATAATCCTCCTGGTCAGTGATCGTGGCCCAACCAAGCTATGACCAAAATCCTCCTGGTCAGTGATCTTAGCCCAAAAAACTATGACGATAATCCTCCTGGTCAGTGATCGTGGCCCAACTAAGCTATGACGATAATACTCCTGGTCAGTGATCGTGGCCCAACTAAGCTATGACGATAATCCTCCTGGTCAGTGATCGTGGCCCAACTAAGCTATGACGATAAATCCTCCTGGTCAGTGATCATAGCCCAAGTAAGCTATGAAACTGTTATGTGCCAATCTGTGATTATCTTAGCTGAAATAGACAGGTCGTTTGGACTTGGTTGGTCTTAGGAAGTTTGGTGAAGTTGTGAACACACTTGTTAATCCTACCGTTTGTGTTTGTTTACTTCTGACTCGCATTTCCATATCCGGTGTTTGTTCAAACGCCTGATAAGTAGGTTAGGCTAGATTGTTTTAGGTTAGCTCTGCATAAGTAAAATGAAGAATTTTGTATATCCTTAGTACGTCCTATCTAGGTTGGTCCAAAATACTTCCCATTTACTTACTAATACTGCGCCAAATGTCCTGTATAGATTGGTCCAAACGTTTCGCTTTTCGTGAGGAATGTGACCGAACATCGCTACCCCATCCCTTGACCTAGGTTTTGTCATATTGTCATACTTCATCTGGGAGGGTGAAGGAAATAACGAGGTTCCCTAAAAGATGAAACCAACATGCGAGTCAAGGGTGGTTATTGGGGAGGAAAATTGCACAGATTGATTGGAAATAAATAAAACAAATAAAATAAAAACAGCTAAATGTTTTGGAACACAATTTATAAGTTGATGGGAAATGAAGTGAATATAATATATATGGTGTCCATAAATTATTCACCTCATTATAAGGCTTAATAAGTTAGTTATTTTAGGAGCTATCCAGTTTAGTGAAGTATTGGCCAAACTGTGGTAGTCCACTTAATTAAAACCAAACATGTCATGAATTGTGTAATTAATTACCGCAAAACGTTTTAAGATAGCTTCTCGAATAACACATTCATTAAGGCTTATAATGGGGTGGATAATTTATGGGCATCCTGGATATTTCAGGGAAACGTTATTTATAACTATAGTGTATTCACAATAAGTCGAAACTTTAAAAACAAATTACAGGAATATCTCGTTAGCATGGTGGGCTGGGTTCCAAATTACAGGAATATCTCGCTATCATGGTGGGCTGGGTTGCAAATTACTAGAATATCTCGCTATCATGGTGGGCTGGGTTGCAAATTACTAGAATATCTCGCTATCATGGTGGGCTGGGTTCCAAATTAAAGGAATATCTCACTATCATGGTGGGCTGGGTTCCAAATTACAGGAATATCTCGCTATCATGGTGGGCTGGGTTCCAAATTACAGGAATATCTCGCTATCATGGTGGGCTGGGTTCTAAATTACTGGAATATCTCGCTATCATGGTGGGCTGGGTTCTAAATTACTGGAATATCTCGCTATCATGGTGGGCTGGGTCCCAAATTACAGGAACATCTCGCTATCATGGTGGGCTGGGTTCCAAATTACAGGAATATCTCGCTATCATGATGGCCTGGGTCCCAAATTACAGGAAATCTCAGCTATCATGGTGGGCTGGGTTCCAAATTACAGGAATATCTCGCTATCATGGTGGGCTGGGTCCCAAATTACAGGAATATCTCACTATCAAGGTAGGCTGGGTCCCAAATTAAAGCCGTAAAGCGAATATCGCCTTAAAATTAGTCACACCCCCTTTTTTTTTATCTTGCCAGTGCACATAAAAGCTTAAAAACGTATTTAAACTATGATTTATTAAGTGCAAAATATCGCTAGAAGTTAAAAAATAACAATGCAGAAGTAAAAATTCTACTTTACTGTGTTTATAACCTTCAAACCGCCGGAAGCCCCCTTAAGAACAAGGCAAGCGTAAGCACTAATATTGCAAAGCACCGTGTTAGCGAGGATCCTTAAAGCGAGGATACACGCAATATACATTTCTAGAATAGGAGTTGATAAGGTATAAATTAAAGCAAATGAGCCTACATTTGCTTGGAAGAATGTTATGAAATGGTAGGAAAAATACCCTCAATAACCCAAGCCGGGATCCAAGCCTTGACCTTCCTATAGCCGGCAAAAACTATACCTTGAGTGGAACTGACGCCTTAGTCCGTACTACCATCGATACAGGTATTTAAGAGTAGATAGTTACGCTGTACGCTAGTGACATGTTTCATTATTCAATATATATATATATATTTTATCACAGCATCTTAATACCTGTTCAGGTTATACGCATATATGATACAACTCTAATGGGGTAGGGATGATGAATGAAGCATTTACTCACATTTGAGTGGAAGGAGGGTGGGAAACCATTTAGTAAAAACCTTCAGTAGACACGATTTAGATTCGAGCCACTATATTGCCGCCATTAGCAAGCCAGTTTAACATTATAGTGACAGTTTAGACCTTTATGACAGTGAATCGAGTAAAAATAATGAAATAGTGACGTATATTTGTCTACGATGACTGATGAACACCACAAGATGGGAGAGCATAATTTTGGTTGTTATTTTAATATCTTTCAATTTTTTTTTAAATTTATCGTGAATGGACTATTTGTTTATGTAATATAAGAAAATGTTTCCAGTAAGGGTTCCTAGAATAAGACAGGATCCACACAATATTACTTTAAAAGTGAAGGAGGGCAATGCACCCTTATACATTCTATCCCAGTGTTAGTCCACGTACGATTTTGAAAGAAAGAACCTTTTATAAAATACTTTTTTTTCAATACACATTACTAGCATTTTAATATAAAGTTATTTTATAGGTATTGATACTATATGTATATCAAAGTTGACAGCTCCAGATCACATGACTTGGCGTATGAATCTGTGAAAGTAGATCTAGATACTTTTCTAAATCTCAGTTAAGATTCTTGTAAAACAAAAATTGAGAAGTAGCTCTCGCAAATTAATTTTAAAATTTGAATAAAGATTCTTGTGAAATAAACAGAAACCCTCTAATTCAAACTTGGAAAGGAAAATAGAAAATCAAATTGGTTAAGTTTTGTGCAGTACTGTATTTCCAGCATGACTTTACTCCATTTTCCAAGAAAAATTAATAGCTATACTTTCACATATGTAAATGGCAGGTCATGTGAACTGCAACTAAAACTATAACAATAAAAATTACTCACTTAGGTGGCTGCGTGGTCTAGCGCGCTACTCTTATGTTAGACTTGATTGCCGAAAACGGGGAGATCGGGGTTCAATCCCAGTCACGTGCACTGAGGGTGGTTTTTCATAAATGGTTTTCCTATCTCCTTTCACTCAAATGCGGGTGCACTTTATCTCAATTAAACCTTCATAATCCCTAAGCCATTAGTATAATTAGTACATAGGCTTATAATCCGAACGGGTAGTAAGACGCGATGCTAAAAATTATCAATTAAAATGTTATCATTGTTGACCTGAAACAAATATGTTTGTATTTTCTAAATATTTTTCCTACCAAAATCCTATTATAAGCATAGGTTTAGTTTTTTGAATGAATGACGTTTGCTACTTTCGTAGAATGACTAATACGTTTCAAGAAGGTTAGTTACTATTCATGTTTCTCATCTCAGTACACACCTTCCCTCGCTTCTCAATGAAACGTTCCCAAACTAGAATCGTTACTTCATAGAACTGCCAGTCACTTGAAAGTGAAGTCTCTTCTTACTCTATAGTACGGTGGACTGAATGCCAGACAAGACGTTAGTAAACTTCCCATTCATCGGAATTAAAGTTAGTTCCCTCTATTCATACATCTACTACACATGTATGTTCAAAGCGCTGTGCAATGAATTTGTTCCTTTGGGGCAGTTACATCCATCCCTCTGAGAATTACTTTATAATTAAACTACAACTTCGACATCCACAATAGCCTTCGCATCTTTGAAACATTTCGAAGGAAGAAGAATACTTTTATATATTAAGAACAGTTTTGAAATATCTCACTAAATAAGACATATTTCAGCATATCATATTTAGAACAGCGACTGAACAGTATTTCAACACCGATTAATGATTTAACTACAATATGTATATATATATATTATTTCATGCTGATGTATGTGATATTATCCGTGCTACGTTATATATATATATAGCACTTCTTTTGATTTTAAAATTATCAATTAGATGCATTAAGGTAAAGAGAAGATAACAAAGGCCACTATATTATTTCATGCTGATGTATGTGATTTTATACGTTATATATATATATAACGTTACGTGCTTAAGTTATATATAACGTTACGTGCTTACGTTTTATATATATAACGTTACGTGCTTACGTTTTATATATATAACGTTACGTGCTTACGTTTTATATATATAACGTTACGTGCTTACGTTATATATATATAACGTAAGCACGGATAAAATCACATACATCAGCATGAAATAATATAGTGGCCTTTGTTATCTTCTCTTTACCTTAATGCATTTAATTGATAATTTTAAAATCAAAAGAAGTGCTATGTGACAAAGAAAACCTAATCTTCGATTTTGCTTCACATGTCATAAACTTCAATTTTTCTCCACATGTTTCAAGCTTTGCCTCGACTTCACTTTGCATATTTTTTTAAACTTACCTTCACACACCACTATTTCTGTAAGGAATGAATTCACTATTTGAGAGTTAATAACTTCGATAACTTTTTTCTTTAGTGTATACCACCAGTTTGTCTTCTACTGGCAGTGGCGGATATGTAACCGTCTTCTGGATTTGGGGCACCATGTAGGTGCGGTTACTCCATTCTGATGAGATGATGTGATGATTATGATGATTATGTAGTGCCAATAGAGGTCTTGAACCTAACTTAAGCCTAATTGACCACACCGTGGCGATCTTAAGAATAATTCCCCTTCATGAAAAAAAACCTACGGTACAGACGGGAATCGAACCTGAAAATCTATCGTTGTAATTGAGAACATAATACTTTAATTTATTTGATATAATTTCGCCATCTCAGCAATAGTATTAATTTGGTTATTTTCCACAGAATTAATTAATATACCTGTATATCAACAGACTCGTACCCAGGACCTCTGGGTTGGTTACACTTCCCTTAGCAAGATTTATAAAAATTTGCAATATTTTTACAACAATCCAACAAAACACTTTTTCTACGTTTCTAAACTTCCCGCCTGTATCAAAATAAAATAAAAACACTAAATTACTGAGGAAACGTTTTAAATGTCTAAAGTTACAGATAATAATACCAAAGATAAAAATAAATAAGCCTATATGTCAAAACGCAGCCTCACGATATATTCTCGTCGGCCCTGTGCAATTTATACTTGGTTGGTTTTTTCAGACCAAATGTTTTTATTACTTTTTTGTGTAGAGCATAGTTATTATCTATTTACGATAGTTTCAACCTTATACAATTGTGAGATATAATGAATGAATTAAATTAATATAATTTGCTTACATTCTTCAAATGATTAGGTACATTACCGTTATTGTTGGTATAAGTACATCGCATCATTATATATATATATATATAAAATCAACAAAACTAAGCATTTTATTATGAAAGATCTAATTATTTATTGGACCTTAATTTTTACAGAGAGGTAATCTATTATTTCTCAAGTTTGTTAAAATAAGCGATTTATTCGAATTGCCTACTAAAATAATAATGATATGAATAGCGTGAAATTTATACTTGGACACAGTAACTCAACCAAAAACATTAGGCTTAGAATGGCTATATATGATAAAAAATTTAAACTTCAGGCTCATATGGCAACATCACAAAAACATCACACAGTACAACAACAAAAAAAGGTTAATTTCAGGTGTCAGATAAGACTTGGATTAAAACTGATGTAGCTAAGTATTTTCCTTGAAAATACGAGTAAACTTCCAAATATGACACAATAAATGGTTACCTTATTCGTTTAGGGATGATTTTTTAATTTCGTACACTAAAAACTTGGCTTTTTACGACATTATTTAAAGGTGCGGTTATGAGATTCTTTTAATACATAAAACCTTACGATTTATCTTGCAAATAAATGCCATAACGTTTAGTTTTATGAGACCACCCGTTTAGAGTGGGCCATTAGCCGTTATCGTCTTGTTCCACGATATAGCGTCAGTGGTGAACAAGAGCGACCCCTTCCCCCACCTGCATGACTCACTAACAGTCAGGATGATATGTGTTTTAAATACCAGCTTCGATGGTTGAATGGTCTAAGGCATCACTCTCGCAAAAAACTGAACAGCTTATAGCTGAGGGATTGGAGTTAAAATCCTGATAGAGTGTGGTTTTTTCCCTAAACAATTTTCCAATACTTATTCACGAAAATTCTGGTACACTTCCCTTAAATTCAACCTTCCTCATCCATAAAAAATTAGCGTAATTATTACATAAGCGTGTAACCCGAACAGGTAGTAAGACGTGGTGCTAAAAAAATCTTCTTTATAAATTTTATCAAAGAGTTTTTTAATATAAATAATAAGATTATAATTATTTTATTAAAAGAACAAATTTTTTTAAGTATGTACAGTGCATCTGAGCTCCGATCTCCCCGTCATTGTTAGCCCAGTATATTACGAGAGCGACGCCCTACACCATTCGATCATCGAAACAGGTTTTAACTTATTTATGTTAGTTGTAGGGCAGTAACTACATTTTTTGTAAATCAATAAGTACCCGGTAAGTTTGATACATAAATATATCCAGACACACAAGTCAGTTCTAGTTTAAGCATACAGCCACCATCATCTTTACAAACCGGATGCCTGCCTATTTTTCCATCACACACTTTACAAGCAGAAAAGGATTTTAACAGCCTTTATTACCGTGGGTACCGTCAAGAATGGAACAGCTTTCAAAGGACAGCATTTCCCAATTTTTAATGTCGATCTTTATATTATAAGGTTCTCCATTATTCGTCAACCTAGCCCCCTTTTCCTACCCTCATCCATCAATACTTGTCAACCACGAAAATAACCCTATTCCATGTAAGAGAGGATATTTATGAGCTCAAGAGCTATTCCTGCATCAATTCTATAGGGGCTTGTCCATTGACACGATCTTTGGGACAGATATTTTTAGTAAAGCATTTTAGTAAGAGTGTTATCAATATATAGGTGGTGCTGGAGGAGAATATAGAGAATAAAGTGGACAGATCAGTTGACTAATGAAGACGTTATAAGAAAAGTATATTAAAAGAGAACTATTCTGCAGTTGATTATGATGAAAGGCCAACTGTTTGAGTCACATTACAAATTAAAAGAAATTGCTTATTGAGTGACTTCATATAAGGCAAAATGGGAGAGAAAAGGGGACCAGGAAGAATAGGAATTCAACTGATGGATGTCCTCGAACAAGGAAAGAAGATTAAGTTTCAGGATCTACAAAAGGGTAGGTCCTGGCAGAACAAGCTGGAGGACTCAATTTAGACAAGGTAACGACCCTGTCGTAAAAACAGAACACTTAATAATAACAATTATTTTACATAAAAAACAAAACATGAACGTATTTTTTAAAAATCTATGATCACGCCGTCCGAGAGTCAAGCTCGTCTAATATGGTTTACCCGTGGTGAGAAGGTCAAGGCTCAAATTCCAGGCCAGCCAGAGTGTTTCTGATGTTTACTGTAGTAGTGAACTATAACTGGAAGGAATGTCCTGAGGTTGATACTCACTGGGTGATATAGAGTCGGGCTCTAGGAAGCTCATGCTCTTTGGTGTTGTTTGGTTCCCTTGCAAGTAGGGACGTTCCTCGTAGACAAACCTCGACATGATGAGCACAGTCACTCCATAATACCCCTGGAACACACAATGTGGACAATATCACACAACAGGGTTAGTAGACAATATTATTAAACAGGGACATTGTACACAATATCACACAAAAGAGACATTGTGTACAATATCACACAACAGGGACATTGTACACAATATCACACAAAAGATACATTGTGTACAATATCACACAACAGGGACAGTGGACAATATTATTAAACAGGAACATTGTACACAGTATCACACAAAAGAGACATTGTATACAATATCATACAAGGACAGTAGACAATATCACACAACAGGGACATTATATACAATATCACACAACAAAGACAATAGACAATATCACACAAGGACACCAACATTGATTGAAAGTCAACAAAATTGTACATTGTAGAATATTTTGATTCCAATAATACTTTCATATTAATTACTGTATAGTTTCTCTTTACATTATTAACAAACGGACTAAGAATGTAAATGCAATAGTAATAGTTTTATTACCCACTTCGGTTGCCGCACGGTTTAAGGCGCTACTCTCGCATTAGACTTGACTTCTGATGAAAGGGAGATAGAGGTTCAAATCTCGGTCGGGTGTACCGAAGGGGGTTTTCACTCTCCATCCACACAAATGCGGGTACACTTTTTAAAATAAATATGACCTTCCTTATCCATAAAACCACTAGCGTAGTTAGCACATAAGCGTATAATCCAAACTGGTAGTAAGACGTGGTGATATATATATCCATATATATCTATATCCATATATATATATCTATATCCATATATATATATATATATCCATATATATATATATATCCATAATATATATCCATATATATATATCCATATATATATATCCATATATATATATCCATATATATATCCATATATATATATCCATATATATATATCCATATATATATATCCATATATATATATCTATATATATATATATATAGCACCAAATCCGATTCCAGGACAAACTAGTTTGGACTAGGTCGAATTGATACATCCTTCCGCTTGTAGGATAAACCGATATAGCCTGAAGTTTTCAGGCAGTACTATTTTTCATTATTCTTAACCCATACGATAAAGTGACCTTTGATAGGTTTCATCATTCACAGTTCGCACGCAAATGTTGTCAGCTAACCCAACCTAACCTAACCTCACCTAACCTAAACCTGGTTTGGCTTAATAAAATTGTAGGCTATACTAATGTATCCTATAAGCTAGCCCAAAATTTCGGGATTAACGAATTTAGACTAGGCTAAACTAGTAAATGCTAAGGCTCTTAAGATATATCAATTTGGCCTAGTCCGATCTAGTTTGTCCTGGAATCGGGTTTGGACGATAACATATAAATCAGCACACAACTTATAAACGAACCTAAATCTAGAACAGACATAACACTAAACCCTCCTGACCTTTAATTTACCACTGTGAAAAGGGTTAAACCACATTTCGGAAATAATTGATTTCTCGGCCATACCGGGAATCGAACCCGGGACTTTTATCTCACTAGACAGACACGATATTGACTTAGCTAAGATGTTGGACTCTTAGCGCCTTAGATTGTATGATAAATCAGTATGAATATACATATTGGAAAATGTAAACTATTTATAAAATATGTTTCTATTACAATTGCCAACATTGATATAGATTACTTGAAGCAACCGTTTCAGTGGTAGAATAGTCTAAAACAGCATTTTAAAAATTGGGCTCTGCTATGGATATATTAGACTACGTGAAGTAATTTTAGAAAATTATTCATTGATTTTTTACATTGTAAAATAGTATTAGTAATTAGGATGCCAATTTCTTTCAAATCGGAATAAAGGACTTCTGCCATTGGTCAGTATCAACTAATTTTCTCTAAAACAGAAAGAACAACTAAAAGAACTTTCATAAATTTTTAAAATAAATTTCAGTGGGCTGAAATTACAAAATTTTTGATCTAAATATCCATGAAATGCTCTGAAATCAGGAATCAAACTTTGAAATTTTTCATATGTTTTACAACATATTAACAAACTTTTCCTTTGTTCACTGCTACAAAGACTAAATTTAGAAATAGGCTAATTATAGAAGAGGGTCTGTACTTACAGGTGACAACCATCTATAAAATATTGAAGAATTGTATATAGAGATTTAAATTTTGCATTTTATAAGTGGAACATTATTTTGCACAAGATGGTGGATGTGAACTGTATTTTTTCTTTGGATATTTATTCAATTATTAATTTCTAAATGAATGATAAAATGTAACTGTCGTTATCGAATGATAATAATATGATTGTAATTTTTTTTATGATGACTCCAGCATGTATTTTTTCTCATGCAAATGTTATTCAGTTTAAAAAAAAGTTTGGGAGCCCTTGGTTTAAGGCGCCACTCTCGGAATTGACTGGACTGCCGATGATGGGGAAATCGGAGTTCGAATCCCACTCGAGTGTATTGAGGAAGTATTTCTTAAATAGTTTTCCACTCTCCCTCCACTACACTTGTTTGTATATATGCCTCTAATCCGAATGGGTAGTAATACGCGGTGACAAAAAAACCTGAAGTATAAATACAATAATATTAATCTGGTAGCTTTTAAAGATATTAATAAATATGTCTGCACGTATATAACAGACTATAGCAATCTAACCTTTAAGAATATTCTGAGAAAAGTAAGTGTCTCAATGTTCCACGTGATCTCCTGCACGATAATGGAAGATAGAAGATAGATAGGAACAAACAGAGTGTGATTTTCTCCCGTAATTGACCTGATATCCGGAGTCGGGGAAAGAAGCTTCATCTAAGCTCACATCCGGCGAGTGTGATGGGTTTAAGATTTTTGCCGAATGGTTACATGGGGGCAATAGTGCGTGGCCAGAAACGTCTAGAGATATTTTGTCATTAATAGTAGTTGCATTATGGTACGGCAGATTTCACACTGAGGGGATGTCACAGAAGAATGGGCCGAGTTCACACTAGGGGATATCACGGAAGAATGGTCAGAGTTCACACTAGAGGATGTTAAGGAAGAATGGGCAGAGTTCACACTATGGGGATATCATGGAAGAATGGGCAGATTTCACAATAGGGAATATCACGGAAGAATGGGCAGAGTTCCCACTATGGGATATCACGGAAGAATGGGCAGAGTTCCCACTATGGGATATCACGGAAGAATGGACAGAGTTCACACTATGGGGGTGTATTTCACAACACAATGATTCTGAAGAGATAAATATCTTATATCATCAACGCGTTTTATTTTCTCTGGCTACGATTTTGGAACTGGACTGGACTCAAAAACATCAATTTGTTATTCTGAATTGGCGTCGGGTTCGTTGTAAAACTCAGATGACTTTGTGCGGAGTTTTAGGAGGTAGCCGAGTGTTTACGATCACAAACGTCGTTAAGAAGCGTGTGCAGTGGTTTTATAGCGAAATTATTGTCTCCTGCATTCTACACGCCATGCCGGCAAGTGGCTTTAGGTCAAATAATTAATTAGAACACATTAATTTGATATTTTGTTTAAGAGGAAAGAAGCAATTATTATTATAACTTTAATCAGAGTCTTTAGCCATCATGATCCAGAATGGTGGATTTCATTAAGTTAATGAGCTAATGTAGCTAATATTGGTTGGTACAGTCCAATTTTCTTAAGAAGAACCTTATCTGACAGCTATAAATATTACTAGATATACTTTCACCTATTTACAAGCCATGTCATGTGATCTGCAGCGATAACTTTTGTGTATATATATTTTATAAATACTTATAAAATAACAACGAAAATATAAATTTTAACCAATTTTGATTTCAACACATTTCTTTGTAGGTAGCGATGCCTGCTAATATTGGTCGCAGCATTCCAAATTTAACAGGAAGAATAGGAAAGACAGCTAGAAAAGCTACTAGAAAAGCTACTAGATCTAATTTCACTTTTGGATTGAAGTGTCACTATAAAATTACAATAATAATGCATTAAAATTTTCAACGTTGAACTCAAAACAAAAATATGTGTGTTTTCTAAAGAGTTCTTGCCACCATAATACTACTCTATCATAGGTACCATTAGCTGTTTGGGGCCTAGTATTTATTATGGAATCGATAATACTTCTGAAGCTTTAAAACCTCTAAAACAACCCTAAAACATCTTAGAACATAAAACTTTGTTGTAACCCTGTTAAAATAATTATTCTCTGTTTGAGTGAGGCAAGTTCTACATTTTTAACCATTCTCTTTAACCGTATTACTGCGACATAATATGACATGACACTTTGTTTAGATCAGCTCATATCCCCATTTCATTATTAGAGTTTTAAGTTATTAATCTTAAAATATAAGTTTTTGAATAGCATGGACATTTCTCTAAGTCCACAACGTGCCTCAGCGCTCCGTTAAACGGCCTACTGGTGCAACCAATGTAGAGATAATAGAAAGGTAACGCCACTTGGATAAATTTGGCTCTGTCATTGTTTACGTCACCCAGTACATAGCAGTTATAGTTTAATATTAAAACAGCCACACATACATTTTTTTAAAAATAAGTAGAGTAATGACGATAATTGGACATTGGTGTGGGTTTTAAAGGTCTATTTAGTATTTAAATTTCTAAAATGTGACCAGATTTTTAACAACCTAGTTTATCTTCCATATATCTTTGTGTATGTCATGCCCTAGCTTGTGTACTGAGTGACGTCACAAGTTCAGCCAATCAGATGTCTTTCTTCATCTGGCGCCACCTTCTATTCTCTTTACATTGGGTGCAACTTTGTTATATTTTACTAGTAATGAGTACTTGCAATTATTTATTTTTTGTCAACGCGTTTTACTACCCGATCAGGCTACACGCATTTATGTAAAATACTTATTTAGGCTAATGTGTTAGGGATACCAAAGGTTGAAATTAGATAAAGTGTGTCCACATTTTCGTGCACAATGAGGTCGGGTGCCCTGAGGGTGATTGTACCTAATTAAATTTCCACTTTACCTCCATGCAAGTGCAGGAACACATCCTCTAAATTCAAACATCCTCATCGTTAACACACTAGCATAGCTCGTATAATCTGTTAACCCTGAAAGGTAGTGTAATCCGTAAAGAAAAGACTGCTATGGCTCGATATTATAAAATACGCCATTGTGGATACGCACAAGATAGGCTTATTACTTTTAAGGGTGAAAAAAGGGGTGAAAAAGTTGTAGATATACGTAGTCCTATAGCTTGAACGGGTGAAACCATACTGTGGCTCTAAGAATGAGGACGGTAGAATTTAGAAAAAATGTGCCAGCATTTGCAAGGAGGGAGAATTTGAAAACATGTACCTAGTAAAAAAATAGCCTCAATCCACGTGTCCGGGGCTCGATCCCCAATCTCC